>QJNU01000119.1:115515-148225 GCA_004154915.1 Monosporascus ibericus | reverse complement strand
GAAGAGCCTGCGGTCGAAGAGCCTGCGGTCGAAGAGCCTGCGGTCGAAGAGCCTGCGGTCGAAGAGCCTGCGGTCGAAGAGCCTGCGGTCGAAGAGCCTGCAGTTGAAGAACCTACAATACGAGATTCACTAATCCGAGCTACCACCCGAGAAATTTCCCCATCTGAGGGACTTCCAGTTGAGGAAGCGCCAGCCCCATCTGATGTCCCAGACGCCCCCCTGGCCGAGGAGCTTGTAATCGGGGGATTTAGGACAGGGGAGTCACCAGTCCCAGCAGTAGAGGAATCACGAATTCCAACCGCAGAGGAAGCTCCAATCCTGGCCAGAACCCCAGAGACTCACCCAGGTGGGGAGCTTACAGTTCATGAGCCTACAGCTAGGGAATTACTCCCAGAATTGGAAGAATTGCCAATCCCAGCAGTGGAGGCACCACTAATTCCCAAACAGGTTCAAGAAGTTGCCTCAGCCGAAGGACCTGCAGTTAATGAGCCTACAACTGGAGAATCGCAGGACCCTGTACTAGAGGAGTCGCCGGTCCCCGTAGTAGAGGAGTCACCAATTCTAGAAATGGAAGCCTCAGTCCCAGCTAGCACCCAGGACATCTCCCCGATTGAAAAGCCTGCAGTTGAGGAGTTTCCAGCGGCGGAATCACTAGTCCCACGAGCGGACGAACCGCCAGTCTCAAGTAAAATCCAAGAAGTCCATGCAGTCGAGGAGCCCGCAGTCGAGGAGCCCGCAGTCGAGGAGCCCGCAGTCGAGGAGCCCGCAGTCGAGGAGCCCGCAGTCGAGGAGTTCACAATCAAGAAGCCTGCAACGGAGAAATCACAAGTCCCAATAACGGAGGAACTACCAGTCCCAGCTAACACTCAAGAAGAACACCCAGTTGAGGGCCCAAGTCCGTCAGTTGAGGAGCAAGGTACAGCCACTGAAGACCTGCCAATTGTTCGTGAACTAGAAAGGCCTCAGTCACCTGCACCTTCAGAGAGCATGGGGAAAGTAGGCGAGCAACCTGTCATGCCACAAATCACCCCAAAAGAACCTTTCCTAGCGCAACCAGAAGTCACCCCACAACAATTACAATGGCCAACGCAGTCAGTCGAGGTACATTTGGCGGAGGAGAATTCAGGCCAGACAGATGCTGGGCTTGAGACCTCGCCCGCAGAGAAGACCAAAGGCGGCATCCAAGAACCGCCGGCCGCCGAATCTGAAGTTACGGAGGAAATCTTTGCGGATTCAAAGCGGGAGAAGCCAGACCTCGCACAAATGAATGATAAAAAAGGTTCCGAAGCGGCCCCGGACATTCAAGTGTCTGTGGAAGCTGGTGAATTAAAATCCGACGGGACGGCATTGGCCCAGCTTGGAGACGTTCCCGGAATTAGCAGGGCAGCCGACGCGGATCACCCTCAACTACGGAATGAGAATCTCGTTCCTGCACCTGGATTATCCGAGGGATGCCAAGGGGACGCAGAATTGGAAGCTGAGAATTCATCTTTGACAGAAGCCGAAGGGATGCCTGCAGTAGCCTCAGATCAAGCAATTGATTCTGTTTCAAAGGAACCAAGCGAAGAAACTAGTATCGGAGGACATGTTGCGTCCGAAAACATCCCCACAACCACCGAGACGGCATCGCAAATTGACGGCACGGTATCAAACGCGGAGGTCGTAGATGTGGAGCCGTCGGAGCAAGTGCGTGCCGATGTGCAAGTACCTAGCGGTGAAGATCAAACACGGCAAGTCCCTGCACCCACAGATCCACTCGAGGACCCGCTTCCCACCAAAGGACCCCACGGTATTGCAGCCCAAGTAGATAAGGCGGTGGAGGTGCCGCTCGTGCCAGAAAGCGCTCCCTTCGACATTATTCCAGGCCCGCAAGTCGACGAATCCCAGGACATCATTGAAGAGAAAGAACCACTTAGTGCTAGCAGCGGGGAGAGGGTAGAGAAAGGAACCCTTGACGCTGCTGAAGTGACATACCCACCAGCTACGGTCCCCCACGAACCGTCCAATGAGCCCGCTCTCCTCGGACCCAAAGGCTCAGAACCCCGCGCCGCAGAGTCCCAGGTCGTCAGTGGTTTTCCCGAAATGCCCTCCATGACGCCAGCTGAGCCAATGGCTGACGACCCTGAGGACGAACCAATAACCCAGGGGACGGAATCCATAGAGGCCAAGACAAACGCCCCTCAAGCCTCTAGGATTCTTGGCTTACTTGGTAAAGTAAACTGGTCCAAGCCTGTCAACGCAAGAACACTCCTTTTTGGTCCAGGTAGGATTGAGAGCTCTGGATCGCGACCAGCGCAAGAGCCAACCGAGCCGACTGAGCCTGTGAAACCGATTGGAGACGTGGCAGAGCCCGACGTCATTAACAGAGAGCCTGCGAGCCTGCCTGAATGGCCACAAGAGCAGGGTGAACCCATTCACGACGAGCTGTGGCCTGAACCTACAAGCCATACAAAGGAGTCCCAGGAGGAGAACCGCGAGGCCCCTAGTGCAAATGCCATAGATGATGTTAGTTCGGCCGAACTCTTGGGAGAGGCGACAGAGCCCAAAGACGCATTTGGGGTTGAAATTCCTCAGTTAGAACCAGAATCCAGTCTGCCTACGGCTGCCGAAACCTGGGTAGCTGGCGATAACCAGCCAGAAGATGACGGATCAGCGGAGCCTGAGGCCACCCCTATAGGGAAGAAATCTAAAAAGGGCAAGGAAAAGAAGAAGCGCGGATCTGCTCAATTTGGTCAAAGTGCCAGTGAGATGGCTACAGAAGCTTCAGAGCCATCAGAGGCCATGGACAACAAAGACCTCGAATCTCCAATCTTTGAAGCACCTCAAATGGGTGCTGTCGCTGAGGATTCCAGCAGGCAGTCTGAGAACAACGAATTGGATACTAGATTGCAGCTATCCTCGGAGCCTGTTGCTGATATCATCGCAGAAACAAGCGGTGACCAACCGGCTGGGGTAAGGGGTGAGAACCAAGAACCCTCGACTTCTCCCGATGGGCTAGCGGAGACAGCGCCCGAGCCTGAATCGATCATTGCATCGGAGCAGAGTGGCCCAGCTGAAGTAGAAGATATCAGAGCGGGCTTTAGCCCCGGCAACAGCAAAGGGCCAAGGGAGAATCGAAGGGTTGCGCTCGCTGACCCAGTTGAGAGTGCTTCTAAGGATACTTCCAAGGACGCAGGCAGTGAAAATGTTGCGACTGGTTTGTCCATCGAGCCAAGGCAGTTGTCAGATGAGAAGCAAGACGAGCCAAGTACAACGCGACAGGTAACAGATGACTCGGCCGCAGTTACAACCGGCGACGCATCTCTCGACGGCCCCGAACCTAAGCCACACTCCCTTGAGGAACCCGCTCAGTCTTATGATGCTTCCGATAGCCTGTCTCTACATTCCGAGGACGGACAAATCTTAGATGCTCCCACTGATCACAAGGACATGACTGCTCGCGATGAAGATTATACCCGAGAGGATTCTGCTCTAGTATCAAAGGATGAGCTAGCGGATTCCCTACAATTGCAAAATAAGCCAGTGACAAATGATCTCCAGCAAAGAAAATCCCCAACATCGGATGAGTCTGTGGTTGTTCTCGATCCTCACGTTGCACTTGAGCCCTCCGATGCTGCTGCAGAGGTTTCCCATGCGGAACGGATATCTCCAAGCCAAGATGGACCATACGCTACTACCGAGGAAGCACTTACTATGGCCGGCGAAAGCGACAAGAAGGGCAAGAAAATGCGCAAGAACAAGAGTCTCCGCGGCGTTGAACCGACATTTGGCGCTAGAACCCCGGAAGAGGAGCCCAACGCGGATACCATAGCAGAGGATACCAGTGAAACGCCTGCAGACGTCGATCAAGACCAGGCTAAGCAGGAGCCCTATCTCCCAGGTGACACGATGACTGGCGAACTAGAACAAATTGTGCGAGACGACCAACTCTGTGTGCAAGAGGACAGCCATCTGGCGGAAAACAACGAGGACGAGAAAAACCGCAAGAGCAAGAACATCGACATCACTGACTCGACTCCAGAACCTGCCGCAACCGAAGACGGAATCGCAGCTGAATTTGCAGCGTCAGAGCAAGTTGAGACTCTTTCGAAGGTCACAGAAGAACGCGAAGAAATTGATGATGGTCTCATTGGTGGCTCACCTCCAGCTGAGCAGGAGCAACCGCCGCCTGAAGACAAAACTGCATCTGAAGACAAGTCCACCCCTGAGGAGCAGACAACTCTTGAAGATAAGGTTACTCTGGATGAAGAATCCTCTCAGGTCGCAAATACAGAAAAGAGCCAGGACCAAGAAACTGACTCATCAGTCGCAGCAGTAGAGCGGACGCCTGTCAACCAACCTCGTTCTCCTGCCGTAGAACTGATTTCAAAGTCAGATATGAACGCTCCATCTACAACTCTTTCCCCGGGTGCAGAGGCCGAATTGTCGCAACCTGAGTCCTTCAATGATAGCTCTGAAACGCCTGCTGAGTCATACGCGGATGAAAGGAAATTCCCGACAGAGCAAACTAGATCGACCGATGTCGGCCCGACTTCAGAATCAAACATGCAGCCTTCTGAATCAGGAGTTCCACCACTTCAGGGCCCTGAATCAGAACCTGGAACGCAGGAATGCATCGTTGCTTTACCCGTCGAAACGCAAGGTTGTGACGAACAGCAAGCAAGCCAATCCATTCAGAGTCAGGATGCTAGTGGCACAGAGCAGCCAATCCCCGACAATGTGTTGCAGGAAGAACACTTACTCAGCGAATCGCAGCCCGAACCGCTAACATCAGAGCAAGCGCCTCCTACTGAGAAACCCCTTGAGGAAGCTATAACCAGCTCCCCTATAAGCAAATCAAAGAGAAAGAAGAAAAAGAAGAAGCGTGCTCGCGGATCTATCGTGGAAGACTCTAGTCTTGTGCCTGCTGAAAAAACATCTGCATTACCATCAAGTGCTCAGACACCCGTGATCGAGGTGGAGGGCTCTGCAGGCCCCTCACTTGCTGGAGATCGTGCTCTTGAACTGCCGTCAACTTCGGTTCCTGGAGACGAACCGACCTTTGGGCCCTCTACACTCCCTATAGCCGAAAAGAGCAACGGAGACGAGAAAGACAAAGCTAGCGCCGGTGAGGATAGTCTACCTCAAGAAGAACAAGGTCAAACGCCTGCGGAGGCCCCTGTTTTGGCGGAGATTGCCGAGCAAGCGGACTCCAGCGTCTCGCCTGCCCCGGACGAGCCTACTGAGGCAGACACCCCTGAGAAAGGCAAGAAAGAGGAGCGGGAGAGCTCGTGGGATGGCCAAGTACCGGAAACAGAGCAGAGTCAAGCAACTACGGAGACCGTAAATGTTCCTGAGGTCAGCGAAGAGGCCGAGACCAGCACATCAACTCCTATAGAAAGCTCAAAGGTCGAGGTAGCAGACCCAGCTCCTAAGAAAAAGCGCAAGAAGGACAAGAAAAATAGAGCCACAAGAGTTCTAGACAACGAAATGTCGTCCCAGCAGGATCCGATTCCGGAATCCGTACAAGAGCCGGTCCAGGATCCAGTCCAAAAAACCCCCGAGGAGCCAGCTGCAGAAGCAGTCGAAGGTTCGTCTCGGGAGCTAGACCAAGACCTTGCTCCGGAATCTGTGCAAGGATCGATTCAAGAGCCAGTCCAAGAGCCAGTCCAAGAACCAGTCCAAGAACCAGTCCAAGGGGCGGATTCCGAGACGATTTTAGAGACGGGGGCGGAACCAGGTGGAGAATCAGGAGCAAATCCGAATCGCGAGGCAGTGAAAGAGCAGGTCCGAGACGTCACCAAAGCTGAGAGTGGCCTTGTACCAACCTCAGACATCGACATCAGTACTCCGACGCCTCTAAAAAGCCCCAAGGACGAAGACACTAGAGCACCTGTCGCGGATGATAAGAGCGGCAAAGACGAAAAAGAGCAAGCGGGTAAGAATGTTGGGCAACTTGTCCTGCAAGGACCCCCTGCCCAAGAAGAGCCTATCCAAGAAGAGCCCGTTCAGGAGCCAGCTAAGACCACGAGTCTTCCGAAAATTGACGAGGAGGCTGCGCCAGGATACTACAAGTCCTCGGGCGGCTCGAATGATCAAGACATTACCAGTCCATTGTCCTCAACTAAGAGCGAAGATGAGAAGCGGTTGAGGATGCACGATGAGCCAGCCTCTCAACCGGAATCGACACTGGAGCCTGTGGACGATAAAACCAAACCAAGCTTAGACGGCCAATCAGGAGCTGACTCCTCGACGCCTCTGAGGAGCCTACGGGAACACGAGCCCGAACCTACGGTACCACCCATATCAGAGACAGAGAACGGGCCTTCAAAGATAGGCGACTGTGCGACCACTAAGTACCCTGACGGTGCTTCGAGCGAACAGCCCGAGGTCTTACAAAAATCTATCGTTGAAGACGTGGCCCCAGTTGTGGTCAAAGAGGACGATCATTCCCCTGCTGCGGAAGATTTGACCACTCTACAACCTGGTGAGTCTACAGCCAACGACACTGTCTTGGACCCCCCCGACACAGCTAGTGCCCCAAGGGTGGAGAATGCCGACATAGGAGGCACCGAGCCGCTGCCTGCTGTAAGTGAAACGACCACCCATGGAACCCCTGAACGGGTGAGCAGTGGAGCCGTGGAAGCCCAACCTCAGGAATATCCAGATATAGATTATCGGGGCCGGAAAGACCAGACTTCCTTGGAGCCTGAGCAAACTCTATCAGAGCAACAAGCTGTATCTCTTTCCCAAGAGCCAGGACCCCACCTACTGGAAGAGCAGGATGTATCTGTGACTCAAGAGCCCACGTCAACAGAGCAGCCGCCGGTCACCGTAGAGAAGCCTGAGCGTGAAACTTCCCCCATCAAGAAAGAAGAGAAAACGAAGAAAGGAGCGAATGAGGCTGACTTGGGATTAGAATCCGCAGCAGTAACGCCTGCAGAAGAACCACATACACAACCTTCAGTAGAGGACCAAGTTCAAGCCGAAGAAGTCTATCAGCAGCCGGAAAATGAACCTGCTCCCGAAGACGGCAAAAAGGCTCTCGGGGGGTCGAAGACGTCAAAGGTTCTCTTTCTCGTGTCCATTTCGGGCGAGAAGTCTAAGAAAGACAAAAGAAAAGGGAAAGGGGACGTTTCTGCCGAACAGGAGCCTGAGCCTAACCCAGAGATCGAATCTATTCCGGAGGAAGCTCCTGCAGAACATTCATTGCCAGAGGGATATGCAGTAGAACACGCTACGCAGCAGCCCGAAAATCAGTTCGACGTGGATGAGACACCAGCAGCTTCCAATGGCATCGAAACTCCCGAGGATGTCTTCCCTGGGCTTCCATCGCACAAGATATCCAACGAGAAAGAAAAGGCCGAATTGGCGGATAGGGAGGCTGACCCAGGAAGCAATCCTGGGCCGGAGGCGTCGTTAGAGACCCAACCACCTCAACCTTCAATAGACGAGACGGCTCCTACGACCGAAGATACTTCTGCTACAGAGGCTCCAGTCACAGAGGCCCTCACTACAGGGGCTATTACTACAGAACCTGTCGATATAGAGTTCCCGAGCGCAGGTACTACCGATGCGATGATTCCAAAGTCAGATGCTGTCAATACAAACACTACCGCTTCAGAAGCTCCAGTTTACGGAGCCCCTATTGCAGAAGCACCCATCATACAAGCTCCCGTCCCAGATACTGTCCTTCCAGAATTCAGCAACGACATTGATTCTCAGTCTAAGAGGGAAGAGACCGCGAACATTGCCGAAGACCCCGAACACTCTGAGGACTTCCCTAGAATCACGTCGCGCGAAAAGTCAAAAGAGAAGCGAAAAGCAGACGGACTAGCTGGTGCTCTGCTTAAGGAAAATGCTGAAGCAAACTCCATTGCTGACGGTCCAGAAACGGCTCAAGGTAGCCTACCGAGTCCCGTGGAACAACCGGTCCGACCTAGCCCAGTTCAATCACCTGAGCCATCGGAGCCGGAGAATGCTGCACCTGATTTCAGAGATGTGTATCTCGACCTACATGATATTGCATCAAACCGAGATCAGCTAGCTAAGCCAGAGCCTGCGCCGCCGAAGATTCACGGAGAGCTCCAACCAGGAAACTTCCAAGTAGAACCGCAGTACACCGGGTCTCCTGAGGTCGCTCACAAGCAAGTTCTTGACCTAGTCGCTAAGATTGAAGAAGGAAAAGTCAGCGATACCCTGGAGCTAGCACAAGATGACGGAATCACCCGAGAAAGCAATATAGAGGATCTGAAGATGAACTCCGAAGCTGATTGCGAAGCCATTAGACCGCTTTTCGACACCACTTTTGAAGCTCCATCTGAGCCGAAAGACTTGGCTTCGGCACACAAGCCTACAGAGCAAGCTGAGCTGCCGGCAGAACTTTCTGATATCCCACCTTCAGGGTTAATTGAGGCTGAATGCGCAACTGTATCCCAGCCAACAGCTAGCCCTGGATCCACAACTGAGCCCGAAACAATAGTTGGGCCTGAACCGACAACCGAACCGGAACACACGGCTGGGCTTGAACCTATTCCAGCCAACAAGGGGATACCAAAGAGAGGCAAGGAGGACGAAAAAGTGAATGCTGAGCTTGAATTGAAGTCGCCGTCAGGGACTCGATCGCCTTTGGAACGAGAGACACAGGCCAATGGAGACTCAAGCACAGATTTAGCCACTTCTTTGCCCACCGCTACCTCGGAGAAGCAAGCAACGAATGAGAGCAAGGGTGAAGGACTCTCCAAGTCGTCAAAGAATTCCGAGAACGGCAATAGACATCAATCGGGTACACAAGCTCCGTCCGAGTTGGACCTGGCAACCCAAATTCCAGTGACTCAAGAGCCTAACTCTAGCAGCAAGTTTGGGGATGACATCATAGGAAAGGCTTTTTCGGCAGAAGTCGCCAAATCTTCCGAGGCATCTGGAACTCCAATCCTTCGGGCGTCAATGCCGAAACTGTATGTTGAGGACGACTCAATACAAACAGGGGAAGAAGAGCCAAGCGCTGGTCAACAAGACCCCGACGAAGTTTCCGGCGTGGACAGAAGCCGTTCTAAAGCAAAATGGTTCGGGGATAATGGCGCGTTCTCTGAACCGAAAGACGCTATTGAGGACCCGCAGCGAGTTACAAACCCGGGCTCCCCAGAAGGTGCAGATATCCGTGAAGAGGTGTGCGAAGGAGAAGGCCCTATTAAGGCTACGCCAGAGAATGCTCAAGGAGGACACGCCACTACAGAATCAAAAGGCCTTCCAGAAACGGGTGAGGTCCGAGAGCTCATTTCTCGGCATCGTACACCTTCCCCTAGCCGGTTGCCCCTAGTCAATGTGGACCTCTCACCCGCTCAGCCGAGCAGTCATTTACAACATGAGCGGCCGTTCGACCAGTCCACTCAGCCAGGCAAGAAAGTAAGGAGGAGAACGGCTGATGATGTCTCTACCGCTGATGACCGTCCTGTCATCCAAGACCCACCCGATAAGGACAATAACGTCGAAGGAACTGGGGGTTTGCTGCCAGTGATGACGCCTCGGCGGGCAATTGCAGCGTCGTACTTCGATTCCAATTTCGTAGCCCAAGACCGAGTCGAAGAGCAAAATGATTCTACAACGGAGATGCGATTTGTTGAAGAGCCTGCTTTTATGACGCCTTCGCGAGATATCGCTGTATCCTATCTCGAATCTAAATCGGGTGCCAATATACAGATACCAGCAACCAATGACGTCCCGGTAGTTCAGGCTGAACAGGCCATTGAGGGAAGATCTCGAGAGCCTGCTTCATCTGCAAAGGAAATCGCTGCGTCATTTATGGAATCGTACTTAGGAAAATCCGACAAGCACCAAAAAAGCTCCGAAGACACGACCTTGAGGAGTGGCGAAACTGCCGCAGTCGCTAGTACTACCGCCGGCGATCCAACAGAAACCGAGAACAAGGCTGAGTCCTCATCATTAGGACATGTAAAAATAGGAGAAAGGCCACTTTCGGAAGAGCAAACGACTGGAGACCCCACAGGCGCGGCTAGGGGAGAATATATTGTCGAGAGCCCCGTCGTCGGCAGGCTGCAGCAACAGAACCAGTCTGAAAGTCACTCACCAACTTCCCATACCACGCGGGACGAGTTGCCAGAATCCGCGGAACAGCCGTCTACGGAAATCATAAAAAGCTTGGATGGACTAAATACATCGGAACAAATTCAAGATCAAGACGGCAAGTCTCTCAATCTGATGGAGGAATCAAACTATAAGGGTCCTAAAAAACAACCGACAACGCCGCGACAAGCCCGCAGCTTTACGGATTTCGGTCGCGGACCTACCCCCAGCCTTCCCCCAGTGGCCGAAGAGCCGCATGAAGATGTTGAAGAAGAAGCTAGGGTGCAAACTCCACAGACTCCTGATAAAGCATTCGAGGCAGCGGATATGGACAGGGATAGTGGTTTTGTGATGGATTCACCACATCTTGCACGACGGAGCTTTAACTTAAGCGACGCTGGTTCACGCGATAGCGGCGTACACATGCGAGACTGGCCCGAGAGCACGCCTCAAAAGCGGGAGGTTGTCTTTGTGAACAATGAGACGAGGGCCAGACTATCACGAGAAAGCTCGAAAGACGAAGTCAAAGGGCCTCGTGCACCGCAATCTGAGGAGAGACGAATGGCAAGGTCGCCTTTAGGCGGGGACGTTCTGAAACTCGATACTACAGATTCCCAAGAGAAATCTCCGAAGCCTGGTGCAGACAATACGCATACACCGGAACCAAAGGAGCCTCGATCGACGAAATACCAAGACCTGGGTCTTAAGGGCGGCGGAGGAGCAGCTCTGCGACCTTCACTTCGAGCGCACGGCCAGAGGAGCATATCAGACAACAGCAACCAACCGCAAACTACACAGGCAGAAGGTCAACGAAGTGCCTCTGTAACGAACACTAGCACCTCGCGATTAACGACCCCTCCGCCGCTTAATTATCGGACGAATTCCTTCCGGTCGTCGGGCGCTAACACACCGCCACTCGCACTCAGACACAGGCGTATCAGCGGTAACCTACGCTCGATAAGCCACGGTAACAGCCACAACAGCAGCCACACCAACCTCCCCATCTCCACCGCCTCGCCCAACCTGTTCACCTCCAGAGACCAAGAAAAAGACAAAGACAAGGACAAGAACAACGACGTTCAAGACCGTTGGGCTACACAAAATACGACGCCCGTTGCTAACGAAGGCCGTGTCCGAGCCAAAGACATGACTGACGTCTATGTAAGTTTATAGGAAAAACCCTTTTTTTTCCTTTTCGAATTGATTGATCAATGAAATCAATTAGCCGAGTGGATGAGTCAATTACTGACAGCTGATTGCAGGATGGCTACGGCGAGGGCCGCATTGGCTCTCCGAGGTCACCCACAAGGCCTCAAAGCCTGCGCCGCCGACAGAGCATGCAGGTCTTGGAGCTCGAATCCAAGATTGAGGCATTGCTCGCTGAGAACCGCATGCTCTCCGATGCGAAAGCCCAAGCCGAACAAAGCCTCAATCAACAGGCCGCGTCTGTTATCGCTGACCGCGACGCCAATATCGAAGCCCTGAAGGCATCTGTCTCTTCTCTCCAGGGTGAGATCTCACGCCTCCGTGAGGTCAATGACGGGTTGAACAGCGCCAACAATGTCCTCGCTCTTCGACATAATGACAAATATAGCCGTCTCGAGTCAAAACATGCAATGTTGGTCAGAGAACTGGAAGAACACCGAGACACACAAGGCCAATATTCCCAATCGTTACAAGAAAAAGACATGGAGATCCAGCGCCTTCGTGAGCAGCTCGAAACCTCGAAGAGCCTGGTCAGGGAGCTGCAGAAACAAATCCTCGCCTCGAAGCCACCGGACGCCGAGTTCCTTCGAATCAGGAATGAAGATTATTTCGATCATCGCTGCCAGCAGCTATGCTCCCATGTTCAGCAATGGGTTCTCCGTTTCTCCAAGTTTTCTGATATGCGCGCTTGTCGGTTGACAAGCGAGATCAACGACGAGAAAATCATCGACCGACTCGATAATACCATTCTCGATGGGTCCGACGTCGACGATTATCTCAGTGACCGTGTCAGGCGACGAGACATTTTCATGTCTATGACGATGAACATGATCTGGGAGTTCGTCTTCACACGCTACTTATTTGGTATGGACCGAGAACACCGACAGAAGCTTAAATCTCTCGAGAAGCTTCTTTCTGAGGTCGGACCGCTGCAAGCTGTCCGCCAGTGGCGTGCTGTGACACTGACACTCCTGTCTAAACGACCGCTTTTTGGCGATCAACGCAACCAGGACACGGAGGCAGTCGTGCAAGCCATCTTACAGACGCTGTCGATGATCCTCCCTCCTCCGTCTAACTTGGAGGATCAGATTCAGTCACAACTTCGCCGCGTCATGCGCGAGGCAGTCGATCTCTCCATCGAGATGCGCACGCAGCGTGCCGAGTACATGATGCTCCCTCCTCTCCAACCAGAATACGATGCCAATGGAGATCTGGTTCAGACCGTCGCCTTCAATGCATCCCTCATGAACGAACGATCTGGGGACTCGGTTTCCAACGAGGAACTGGAGGCTCAAGGAGCAATTGTCCGTGTTGTCCTCTTCCCGCTGGTTGTTAAGAAGGGAGAAGACACCGGCGCTGGGGATGATGAAATCGTGGTATGTCCTGCTCAGGTCCTCATAGCAAAGCCGCCGCGCTCGACGACACGGATGGTGACGCCATCCTCAAGAGGAACGACACCCTCTGCCCTTGCACAAAGTTCTGTCAGTGTGAGCATGCAGGATGCTCCAAATGCCGCGGGCTACTAGAAATATCACCTTGATGTTTTCCACCTTCCTCGGATTATCCGAGCTCAAAAAGAGGTAATACGGATCGCAATTGGAAGGGGTTCCTGGCAGCATATGGGAAGGGTTGAAAATGCATGAGGGGCTTTTTTAGGGTCGGATTTTTGTTTTAATGATTCTCGCTTCTTTCATGAGCGGACGGGTTTGATGATACCTGGAGTACTGGTTGCCAGTTTCTACTCCATGCGATAACGAGTTTTGGATATGTATGACTACCACTCCCCGAATGGGAGCGTGGGACTTTGATGAGTAATGACGTCGGATTTTCATTAGGTGTGACGACTAAACGATTAAATAGACAGTTTCTTTCAGTTGCTTCACTTCACCTCATTTGTGTACCATGTACCGATGAAAAGGAGGATCAAGCAAGCCGATGGGTTTAATTTCGTCCGGCGTGGTACATATACTATAGGCCTAAGTGCCACCTTCGTCAATATCATATTAATTTCAAACCACCACATGCCGGAGCTCAGCGTCCATAGCCAATGCCTTCGATTCCGCTTTCCTCTAATTCTGTGTGAGACATCTTATGACCACGCTTTCGCGAATACCCTCCTCAGGGGGGTTCCCCCGTCTATATGAACAGATACCTTGTCATTGGACCTTTCGCATGGTAGAAACAAAGTACGCCGTCTTGAGTTGCTTCGGACCTTTTCTTGCGTCCGTGTACATGCAACAACTGGGGCATTGTTCGGGGCGCGTCGTCTCAGCTGTTGAGGTATACACAGCCGGAAACACCATCCACCATCCATCGCCCAGGGCCATCACCCACGCCAATCCGGAACACCAGGGTTCAGGTCGTGGAACCCCTGGACGCTGAGACCCCCGTTCTGCGGGTCCGCGGGGAAGAGCGAGTTCACCGTATCCTGGAAATTATAAAAAGAAGAGCTCGTCAGCATAACAACAGTATCCTCTGAGCCCCGTTGGGCTTGAGGCGATGATGATGGAAATTGAGGAAGAGAATGGAGGACATGTATGTCACGTGCCCAATCGATCGTGTCCACGATGGTGCTGTGGGTGTTGATGTTGCTGTCTCTGTTGCCTTGGCCCATGCTGCCGACGGCTGCCGGGCCTATGCCGGTGGGCCGGTCGCCGCCGTTGGCGGTCCCGTGGCGCAGGGGCAGGTTCCACAGTCCCTGGCCGTCCGATAGACCTGGGAATACTATCTGTGATTGAAAGGGTGGTCCGACGGTCGAGGGTGTATGCAGCGGCGGCGGCGGTGGTGCGGCGTATGCAGGCTCCGGCTTCGTGTTCCCGTCTGCTGATATATGAAGAGGCGGCTGACCTCCCTGTTGCTGCAGCTGCTGTTGTTTCCGGGGCGGCGGAGTCGGCGAGGCAGCAGCCTTCCCGATGCCCGCGACGGCGTTCTGGGCGGGCACGGAGCGCGAGATGTGCAGCGGGCCGCGCATTCGGCGCATGCGCATGTGGACGGCGGTCCGCTCCTGGACCTCGGCGAGGATCTGCAGGGCGCGGGCGGCGCGCGGCAGGCGGGGGTCGAGGCCGAAGACGTAGTCAAGGCAGGGCCAGATGCGTTCGGCGCCGTGGGTGCGCGGGCGGTAGAAGACCTCGGCGGCGAGCAGCAGCGCCGGCTGGTACTGCGAGTAGGCGCCGAGGTACCAGGCCCAGGCGGCGAAGTCGGGGCTCGTCTCGAGCTGCACGGCGAGCTCGAGCACCATGATGCCCGACGTGATCAGCAGCTGGCTGAGGCGCGGCGGCGGCGGCGAACCGCCCGCGTTGAGGTGGTACGGGTGCAGGACCATGACGTGCAGCCGGTACGTCAGCAGGTACATGACGCACTTGGCGTAGCACTGCGCCGGCTCCCTGACGTCCAGCAGCCCGTCATACTTGGCCGAGAGCCGCTGCCGGAAGTCCTCCACCTTGGTGAGCACGGCCGTGAGCGTCGTCTTGCGGGTCTCGAGTTTCCGCCGATCGAGCCATACTGCGTTATTCGGGAGTTAGCAACCCCCAATTCTCTCTCTCATGTGGTTTAACAAAGGGGACGGGGGAAGGGCTGTTATTCCCCTGATTACTAGACCCGTTCAAGTCTGTGGACTTTCGTAGTAGGTAAAACGGGAAGCAGGCCGTGGAAATCGCTTTAGGTGTCGCTCACTAATGCGCATCATCTCGTTGATCTCAAACCGGATCAAGGGGAGGGTGCTCGTGGTCCAGCGATCCGCAGACGCCGGCGGGCCGGCGGCCGCCGAGTGCTGCGTGAGCTCCGCCTCGTCACAGTTCAGCGGCAGCCTGGTGTCGTAGTCCTCGCGGCGGATGACGGGCCTCGGGCCCTGGGCCTCGCAGGTCCGGACGTCGAGGAAGCAGAGCTGGTACCACATGATGCGGCGGACGTGAGTCTCGAGCGGCGTGAGGCCGTACTCCTCGCCGTCCCGGTGCAGGCCCATGCACTCCGCCATGCGCACCGCGGCCCCGACGAGCACCGAGTGCGCCCGCGATATCTCTGCCCGACACAACGCTAGCTTGGGTGATGTTAGCGCGGCGGAGATTGGAAGGGAGAGAGGGGGGGTGGTGTCCTCCCCTGGTATCTCACCATGTACATGATGAGTCCCTGCATCGTCTCTATCTTTGTAGTACGTAGGAAATTCGTCTTGCTCAATGCTGTTTCGGTGCCTATCTTAAGGCTCGATAGCTTTCGACTCTAGATTAGTAAATTCCCTTGGCGACGTGGAAGGGGAAGAATCAGGTGTCATGTCCGCCAACAGGCTAGGTCGATAGGCTCAAAGACGGAACCGCCCATCAGCAGTAGAGCAAGATGAAAAAGGGGGGGGTCTGGAAACTCGGAGGCACTCGCCCAGTTATTCTTAGGAAAGCCGCCCAGCTCACCAGGCACGATATTCTCATCCATGCTCACGATCCCACTGAACAGAGCCGCGAATATTATCGCCTGCATCGACGGTCGGGGCTCGAAGCCTGCGTGGATCTCTTCCCAGAACGAGGCGTACGTCGACTCCAGCGACGGTCGGTGAGAACATGGAGCAACGGTGTGCACCGCGGTGAAATACTGTGCCATAAGTCTATCCGCGGCCGCTCTGTAGGGTAGGAACTGGACGGAGGACGGCTGGTCGCCGATCTGGCCGAAGACAAATCAATCCACTGGTGGGGACGATATACTGGTCCCCTGGCTGGAGGTACTCGGGCAGGGATACGTCCGACACGCCCCCGTCGGACATGTTGTCGAATACCGGCGGCTGCTGGCCTCCCTGCTGAGTGTCCGGACCTGGTGGAGGGCGCTGGCTCGAAATCGTAGCTGATATCTGCCCAGATGCTCCATTAGATATTCCACTTCCATCCCTCAGGGACAGAACAACGCCGGCTCTTGGGAGACTCTCATACCTCCTCTGATATTCTCGGTCTAGAGAGGCCGCCGATCCTCTCGGTGATGCGCATCTTGCCGATCTGGATTCCCAGGTCTATCATGTCGCTGAGGCCGTCCGCATCGTCCTCGTACGTGAGATCGAGGGCGACGAGCGGTGTGGACTCGAGGTCGTCCCTGTCGTACCCGTACCCGTCGTCGTCATCGTCATCATCCCCGACCTCGTCGGCCACGATGCGCTGCTTCTGCTGCTGCTGCCTCGCGAGAAGATTGCCGCCGGCGCCGCCGCCTGACCTAGCCACATCGCGCTCTGGTTGCCGCTCGAGGGTCCCTTGCTTCTCCTTGATCTCCGTCAGTCGTATCTGGCCGGCCTCGTCGAGCCGCGGGCCGATGTACAGGCACTCCCGGTCTGCCTTGACACAGTTGGTGCACGACGGCGACGTCTTGGAGCACCGGATCTTGCGCTGCCTGCACGGGAGGCACGAGTGAATCATGCGGTTGCGCCGGCGGGCCGGTTTGTTCACCTGCAGCGCTCCTCCCCCTCCGGCTCGTGGGTTGTTGATGTTGCCGCCTCCTATCACCAGGTCCGGGCCCGCCGCCGGGTCCGCTCGCTCCATGGCTGGCTGGCTGGAGTTACATTATAAGATTATTTCGGTGGATGTATAGTTTATCGAATGGGTAAGGGGGTGCTCGTGGAGCTCACGACCATTTGGGGACGAGCCTACTCCTTACGTTGCTGTTGTTTCCTATGGGTCTCTCGTTTCCCAGATGCCCATTTATTTGGATCGCTCGTTCCCCTACCAGACTGGCTGTCCCACCAAGCGGACGGCCGGGTCAAAACACAACAGTTTGTTCGCCGACCCGGGGGGTTGGTTCCGAAGAAATGCTCAAGCTGGAAAGGTGTGATACGGACGTAAAATCACCAGGGTGGTTTGGTGTGGTGAAGGGCAGCGGAACTCTGCCCGGGAACCTTCGGACAAGGGCCGGACGCTCCTATATAATTCGGAGTTTGTCTCGTCAACTCGCTTACCGGCGGAGACGCACTAGCTCTTAACGGGACCTCTATCCGACCAGCTGCCTACGTCGATGGCAGCTCTCGCATACTTCTGCCGCAAGACAGAAAAGGAAAAAAGGTTTACGAAAGGGGGGGGGGGCAGAGGGTCGAAGTCATCAAGGCCATCCTATGCTCTCTGGGACTCTCGGGAGACCACCATGGCGGGCGAGCACGGCGGGCGCGAGGACGGTAGCCTACCTGCTGGGTGCCGGTTGGGAGGATACCGGTGGGAGGGTACCGAATCCTCGGTTACACGGGGGTTTGCCCAGTGAGCGGAACGCTACCCATTACCTGGACGTGGTGTCCGTTCCGTGGCTGCTGCTGCTAAGATACTTCGCTGAGCGGGCTTCGTTAGGTCGCCCCCTAATGCCCAGCACCTCCGGATGACCTTGCCTCGCCGCCAGAAAGAGAACTATCCATCGAGCCGCGTATATGGCAAGACGAGTATGATGCCCCTAGATCGTCTTACTTGGGACGATGGAGAAGGCCGAAGAATTGCCCGCAGGAGCGACGAGGATGTGGCGCGGAGGGGGGAGGGGCGCATTCCCACTAGAATAGAAAGAGGACAAAAGAAGTAAATACGGTATAGTTAGTGTTGAGCTGCATTGAGATAAGGCACGTTATGTCACACCTAGTTTATTGGAGTGGCTGATGCCTACTCCGAAGGGGACAATCAAGTCGAGAAATCCGGCCGTCGTGGAACGGAGGACGACATAAGGTGGTCGGTCTGTTTCCAGCAAGCATGTAAGCGACTGCCAATCACCGTCATTGCCGCCGCAATCATTAGCGAACGCGTTTATAGTCGAGGGGGTCATGTCAAGCAGCCCGAGTGCTCCGCCGCTGGCAGTACAAGCAATTTTTCTTATTGTCTGATATTGTAAGTAGTCTATGTACACGGACCTTCAGGCTGAAGTGCAGAATGTACATGAATAATGTGAAACACACATCGGTCCTGAACCAGTCCGTTACTAACCACATAGAGCAGGTAGGCGCTTGTTTACCTCTCCTACGGCCCGATTGAGGCGAAATCATGGTAGCCTCAGGGCCTCGGGGGGGAAGTTTTGCCTTCTCCATCGTTCTATGAGCGACTGGATCGACATCATGGTCTTGTAACCTGCTGATTTGGAGACCCGTTCCAAGACCCATAGTATTCGACGAGTCCTTCCAGGCCCATTTTTTGCCAGGTCCCTCGTAACGTTGCGAACAAGTGCTCGAATTACTCGAGGCGGCAAGTTAGCATTGTGGTAGCGGAGATAATGGACACACCGCGTGATCAGGGTAAGGCTCGTCCTGTTCGAGATGTGCGGTGCTAGTGCCAATTGTTCTACTAACCTGCCAATCCTCGATACCTGCTGATATGTGATCATTGGCAACCCTGATCTTCGACATCGCCGTACTTTTTCTTGTTGCTTGGGGAACACGCCCAAAGTACCAATTAGTTTTCGAGGCCTCAAGGAGTGGGTATTGAGCAGTTCCCTCATTGCCCTCTCCACGTAGTCAGACCTCCAGAAGCTCTTGCGTGGCCTTTTCCTGCTTTCGGCGTAATGGGCTGATATCCTGATCGCCAGTCGCGGGTGTCGAAAGCCAAGGGCGAGATTGGCCAAGGGTGAAGCATCATTTTTAACCCAATTGTTGAAACCTCGGGCAAGTCGGAAGACATCCTGTCTCCGGCCGAGGTTGTCTAAGAATCGACAGAGACCCTTTATATGGCCGAACCGGCCACTCAGCCATAATCTGCCGGCCAAAATCGCATAGCATTTGTGCTCGCCCGATTTTTGTAGAGAGTTGTAAATAAAAGCAGGGCCGAGCTTAGCGAACTGATGGTGGTTGGGCTCGGTCTCTTCATGCCTGTGCAGTTGAGCTAGAAAAAGCCGGCATATTTGCTCCATCGTAAATGGTTTGGAATTCCTATCTGCCTCAAGAGCAGCGCAGGTCCGGGCAAAGTAGTTCCGACTAACGCCTGGCATCCGGGCCAGGACATGTAACCAGCTTAAGCGAGCGCGTTCGTAATTCACCGTCTGAGATCCTATATAGCAAGACACCTGCTTGGTAGCAGCAGTCAGAATACTAACGTTGCGAGCTGAGTCGAGGCTTCGCAGTGTCTGGGCGAGCTTATTAGCTTGCCGTATCAGCGTCGCCTCCTTTGGGGTCTCCCTTCCCATGGCAGTAAAATATGCCTTCAGGTTCGCAAGGATACCCGAAGATACGTGGTTCAAATTAGAAACCGGAATACAAGACATGACCCTTGCAAATATACGAAGATTGTTGCGCTGAATTTCTGAAACGGCATGCAACATATCATTCCACAGACAATGCTCAAATGGATAGTGGCCATTGGATGCCCGGGCACAGAGGCCGTCGAGTATCGCGTTAAATAGCTGGAGCTTCAAGTCATCCACCATTCTTTCCTGGTGATTCTCGTCTAGAGACCCAAGCGCACGAGCCAATCCTTCTCTCAAACCTTGCAGTATGACGCGAATTGCCTTGGCCGAAAATCCGCCATTCGACAGGCTTTGCCTTAAGGCGATGCAGAAACGAGTGAAGCTCGGTGTCGTTGAGAGCGTCGAGCTCACCGACGCGTCCTCGAGTAGAAGATCCAGTCCTTGGTTGACGATGTCCTGAGGATCACTCTGCGCGTCCCAGGTGATGGTCGGCGCATCCTGAGCTAGAGTGGATAGGGGAGCACGCTGTCCGAGCTGCTCTGAAAGCGCATCCTGCGCGTCTTGGGCTTCTTCCTGTTGCAATTGAGGGCGGTTGTTTAGGTTGGGACTGGATAGCCAAGCCGAGACAATCTCGCTTAGAGTGGCTTCGTGCCTGGCGCAGGCCTGGCTGTCTTGAAGAGGCGAATCTTTCCGGGTTGGTGGTCGCCATGTCCATTTACTCAAGTCGACGGCGTTTCCGATTTCCCAGAATGGGGCGCCGGATTGCGCTTGGCCGAAAGTGAGCTCGCCCATCCGCCGCCTCCCTGACCTCCGTCTGTTCTCCATGGGACCCGGGACAGATGAGCCATGTCGTACACTGATTCTGGAAATGGCACAGTACCGCACGAATTCGTATGTTAACATGCTATCCGGAATCCAGATGGCGTCGCATTGCGGACGGACATAGCGACGGATGATTCGACCGCATCGGGGACTTGACGAAAGAGACATCGGATCGGCGGGCAGAGACAAGTCGTATCACCGATGCCCGGGGGGCCGCCCCATTAAGCCAACAGGGCGAGATACTATCTCTACAGTTAACTCATCGGAATCGGCGGCTGGCGGCAGGAATGAGGGTGTGAGGTATGTATGGAAGCTGTCACAAATTCGGGGGAGCTTTGGGCTTCATATGGACGTTGACATTGTACTTTTAGTAATTTAGCTTTTTGAGTCCCCAGTAGTTCCGGGTTGGTCGGTGCCCGATCCGCTAATCCAAGACCGACTAAACGCCTTATCGATTAGCTATCTAATTATCTAGCACTGTTGATGTCACTTCGTAGCAGGTTCAAGCTTGACTACCCCTCTATCAAACCAATTGCTATGGCGGGGTACCGGCTTCTTAAATTGTCCATACACTTACGATGCCATGCTCATAACATAAGCCACACACAGGGGGCGGAAGAACAAATCGATCCCAGCGGCCCCCCTACCCGCAGCTTCTACCTTGCGAAATTCCGATATCATGGCCGACGACTTTGAGCCATTGAAAAATGATCTCGTCATTAGGACGGCCTGGGGTTCGTAGTGGTTGCATCAACGTCTTGTTCCTTTCTTTACCTTTCTGGACATATATATAATATATATATATATATACGTGTACTAACATACGTCTCTGCATTGTCCAGGTCAAGATGTCGAGAGAGTCCCTGTCTGGATAATGCGACAAGGTGCGCCTAATTGCCACCTTTACTACCCATGACTGCTAACAACTCGGCTGACCACGCATAACCGTAACAGCCGGTCGATATCTTCCAGAATACCATGAAGCAAAGGGCAACCGCGACTTCTTCGAATGCTGTCGCAATCCCGAAGTCGCCTCGACCCTGACCCTCCAGCCCATAGACCGGTATGACGGCCTGATAGACGCCGCCATCATCTTCTCCGACATCCTCGTCGTGCCCCAGGCCCTGGGCATGGTAGTCGAGATGGTCGACAAGAAGGGCCCCCACTTCCCGGCCCCCCTGAAGTCCCCCGACGACGGCCAGTACGAGAAGGTCCTTCACAAGAACGTCGACGTCGCTGCCGAGCTGGACTACGTCTACGAGGCCATCACCCTCACGAGGAAGAAGCTGAACGGCCGGGTGCCCCTGATTGGCTTCTGCGGTGCCCCCTGGACCCTCTTCTGTTACATGGTTGAAGGCGGAGGCTCCAAGTTCTTCGTCGAGAGCAAGAAGTGGATATATCGCTACCCAGAAGCCTCCAAGGCTATGCTGCAGAAGATAGCTGAAGTCTGCGTCGAATATCTGGCATTACAAGTCAAGGCCGGGGCGCAGGTGAGTAATTACTCTTACGTGTTGCTCGCTCCATGCGGGAACTGACAGCTGTTCAGCTGGTACAAGTGTTCGACTCGTGGGCCGGTGAACTCTCGCCCTCGACTTTTAAGAAGTTCAGTGAACCCTACCTGGCTCATATATCAAGACAGCTGCCCATTAGGTTGAAGGAGTTGGGACTAGGTCCCGTACCAATGATTGTGTTCCCTAAAGGGGCCAATCAGGTTTTAGATTCCGTATGCGATCTCGGGTACAATGTCGTCGGACTGGACTGGCTCATCGACCCTGCCGAAGCAGTTAAGATTCGGGGCAACCGTCCGATCGTGTTTCAGGGTAACGCAGATCCCGGCGTGTTATATGGTTCAGATGAATCCATATCAGAGACGGTCCAGGAGATGGTCCAAGGTTTTGGAGGCGGGAAGAAAGGCTGGATAGGTAACCTCGGTCACGGTAAGCCTCACGAAAGCCAACACTCCTTGTGCTGCTGCATTAATTGGTCGCCCGGCTTTGATAATCTAACTCTTTCCTAGGAGTCACTCCTTTCGTCAAACCCGAGGCCCTGAAGAAGTACTTGCAAGAAATCCGCCGGTTAACCGAGGGGTGAGCTCTGCGAGGTTACTATGCCACCGGTAAATAAAGTTGAATGTGCCATACTATTTATCCGGGAAACTCCGGTCGAGATCGGCTTTACACCCGGGCACTGTCAACCTAGAATTTCCGTAGTCGTAGAGATGCTCACCATGACACCGTCCAAGCAATCTGACCGCCCAAACTATTGCACACACCCTGGCTGCTCGGGTTATCCGGCTCCGCGTCGGCCCAGCCGTATCCCTCATCTCCGTAGTCCTTCAAGTGATCGCGCAAGAGCTTCACCGCCACGGCCTTCGCCAGACCTCTGCCGCGGTACTCGGGTTCGCAGTGGAGGCTGCTCAGCGAAGAATCAGGTCCTACCCGAGCGTCAGTCGAGAGGAGGTGAAGCATGGAATCGTGTGCGTGTCACCTACCGAGAAGAGCACGCGACGGGCGTACTGTCCTCACGTTTGATGGCCGTGCTCCGTAGCAGGGCGACCGTCCGTCTGTATACACGTTCATCACGTCAATCGTTAGCGCCCACCGTCCCCATCTCGTCTCCCGCGTCCCCGAAGAAAGAAAGAAATTAAATAAATGCAAAGGAAATCAACAAAGCACGCCTACGTACTCTCTCCTCTTGATGTGCGTCCTCGACAGCACGAGCGGGATGTCCCCGCGGCGCACGATGTCCCAGCGCATGCCCTCCGGCAGCGAGCCGACCCGGAACAGCCACTTGTCGTAGGCATCGACGTAGGGGAACGCGACGCCGCGGTCCGCGAGCGCCCGGCGCAGCCGCTCGCTCAGCGTGCCGATCAGGACCGTCGGCTGGGGCCGCCCTCCCCCCTTCTCCCCCTCCTCGCCGCCGCCGCCACCACCGCTGCCGTTGGCGTCGCCGCGGCGGTAGTACTCATCGCGCAGGCGCTTCACCTCGCGCAGCGTCGCCTCGGCCTGCGACGCGGCCGGGTGGTCGGCGTGGGCCGCGGTAGGGTCGTCCTCCGCCGCCAGCGACCGGTCGCGCTCGAGCGACGAGTAGAGCCAGAGCTCCGTCTCGGGACCTGGGGGGAGGTTCGTCCCGGGTTAGTTAGCAGATTCCTCCGTTTTCTCTTCGCTTTGTTTTCCCCCGAAATAAATGACGCAAAACGTGAGTTGACTGACAGGGGTTTTAAGTATGAACATAGGGCCCTCGAGCCTTCTTCGTCCCGGGAGAGACCCACCCCCCCAAGTCCCCCCCATCTCTGCCGCGCAAGCATAATGAGGGTTCGACATGAATGATCGAGATTGACGGACGGGGGAGAAAGCAAAGGGAACAAGAGAAAGGAAAAGGACACCGTGAGGAAGCAGCAATTTGGGAATTTTTTTTTTTGGTAGTTTAGCGTTTAGCGTACCCCGCGAAAAATCCAGGTAGCCGGCCGTGAAATGGGCGGAGTCGGGCAGGTCGTCGACGGGCTTAACGTCCGAGGCCCAGAGGACGCGGGCGTGCTCGGTGATGCCGCCAGGGAAGCGAGTGAACTGCAGACGGCGCAGGAGGGGCAGCGAGTGCGGGACGTGCCTCCTGAGGAGGGCGAGGAGCGGCGCCGGGGGCTCCTTGTAGCGGGTCACCTCCACGGTCATTGTTTCCGCTTCTGTATGGTATGCTCGGATGTTCCGTTTAGTATGATTTGGATAGGAGAGGTCAAATTATATGAAGGCCTAGAGTACACACTGCAGGTAAATCACTTGCAAGAGAGGAAGATTGTTGGGTTACCGGCCCATGGATATCTTGACTTACTCATTTGAGGGTACATCCGGTATCGTATCGCGCTCAGTGCTACCTGTTTTACGTTCGCGCATCGATGATAACTATACAGGGAATGTTGGCAGTAGTATCCCGGCGATATTTACCTCTTTCCGAACGGCAACACCAGACGCATCAGACCATGATTACCTACAACGAGCGACCCCCTTTTCTGTGCACGCAATGGTAGAACACAGACAGATTGCATGTGGAGCGGGGTATCGTGGGCCATTCATTCATCCCCACTACTTAGTAGTATATGTAGCAATCAGAACCGCAGACTCCGTGCTTCGTTTCTTTTCCCCCTCCCTGCAATTAGGAACTCCGGCGGAGCTCTAACAGTCTGCGAAAGATATAGTAAAAGTTTGCAACCCACAACGACGCGGACATAGCACGCGAAGAATAACCAGAAAAATCATCAGCAGCCAGGACGTAAAAGGGATGATGGTCCGCCAGACCCCGTGAACTGGCTGAGCGGGCGCTGAACTGCCGGCCAACGGCAAAAAGCCTCTCTCCTCTTCAATGCGACCCCTATACCTTCTTGAAGAGTCCCTTGGCCTTCTCCGCCAGTCCCTGGTGCTGGTGCTGGTTGTCCTTCTTATGCTCGTCGTTGGCCCCCTTCGTCTTCGCGATATCGGTGGCGGCGGCGACCTCTCCGGAGTCCCGCCTCGCGATGTTGGCCGCGCCGCCACGGCCGACGTGCGTCGGCCCCGTGCTAGACTGGCGCTCGATGCTGCGCGACCCCATCACAGTCAATCAATGTGCTCACCCCGGGGCGCTCATGATAATCATATCGCAGATCGCGCCGCAGTTGCATATCGGCTTGCGAAAGAGGGGGATTGGGAGACTTACGGCTCGACATCCTGGGCGATGCGCGCCTCGATGGGGGCCGTGTTGGCGGCCATGTTGCCCGAGCCGCCGCGGCCGGTGGTGTAGACGGCGCCCTTCAGGGTCGGGGTCTGGAGGTCTGCGGGGTTGAGCTTGGGAGACTTGGAAGAGTCGGCGATGTTGCCGGCTCCTCCCCTGCCCGTCGACGTCCTACCGGTCATTGTTGCTGTGCTGTTCCGTGTATGTGTAGATGGTTCTGTCGCCTTGATATTCGGGAGCCTGAATCGCCGAATGCTGTCTACTACCGAATAAATCCTTCAAAGTGGTTATTCCCTTGGGGATTGTGCGTGCAGCAAGAAGTATTTCTCTTTGTAGGTGTATATCACACAGGAAATGGATTGCGCGAACATGCACTATATGTGAGTTGTCAAAAGGCAACAAGGCAGCCAAACAGGGCAAGGCAGGAAACACAATTAATTTTCCTGTCATTCTTGTGCGATTAGCCGCGGGACAGTACAAACCTGCCTACCGACCCAAGAGCAGCCCTTTGAAATTTGTCACGGCGATGACACCTCCCATTAACGAACGAACGAGACTTGGCTGATCACACGGAGCACCGGATTTTCTCAGCCAAGAAGTCCGGTCAAGAGACGAGAATGAGTCCGTCCAGAATTCGCCAGAATTCTCGCATCGCTCGTGACAGCTTTTTTGTAACTCCACCGAGTGCTCTGGTTTAGTTGCGTTCCGGGTTGCGTGCTCGCAGGCGCTCTCCGTCGTCCGATTGTGTCATGCTAGAAAGAGGGCTTGTTTGTGAAGTTATTGAGGGGCTTCAGTTTTGTGAGGTAAAGAAAACGTAATCGAAATAGAACCCCAGTCCCTTCTCAGTTGGCGGGCACGCGCTCCCGATTTCACATGTTAGCGGGGAGGAGTCCACGTCCCCGTTCTTGCCATGTGCCTTACGAAATAAACCTGGGGTGGGTTCTGGATAGATTGCGACGCCCGGCTTGCTCCCGTGTGTTCGGGCAGGGACGTAGCTAATGCCCCAATATGGCACCAAGGTACTGGAACGCTGTCAGAGTAATTTGCAGAATCATTATAGGTCCGTTACGGTGGTTAAAAGTGGGCGCACTAAGCTAAAGTGACAACGACGGGTGAGAATACCCTACGTAGGCGGCTACTCTATGCGTTGCCTTCGTACGCCTATCGAGAGCTCTCCGTGCTGTACATGGTCCAAAGTGGATAAGATCGGGACCGCTCATAAAAGCTTCACACGATCCGTACAGCTGCTGCGCGGAGGCACTCCGACCATCCTGTTCCCACACGCCGAGCTTTATGCACTCCTACGCCAGAGCTCGTAACCCGGCGACCCCACTTGCCGCCATTGCACACATAGAGTATTCCAGCATGACGACTCCTAAGAGGCCGACAGGGGGCCTCAGCAGCAGCAGCGGCATGTAGGTCCTATGTCTGTGAGTTGAAATAGGCATGTGCGTTCCAAGCTGAGGGGTAACGGCATCGCCTGCACGGGCGATTATACGTTCTCCCCCCAGAAAAGGGGCAAGGGAAGGGGTTGTGTCCGGCGCGTGTCGTAAAGAGAAGATCAGGCTGGAGCCGCCCGACAGGCCGGGTCGCCAGGCTTACATGTTATGTACCGTATAACTAGCTAGATATGCGCTTCGGTTAGTTGTAGCGGCCCGAGGACCGAGCCGAGTGACAGATGAGCAAAAGTCCTGGTTTCCACGATGGAATCGGTCAGTAGATAAACAACAGGACGATCGTGCCCCCGGGATCCCCGATGATACTCGGTTCATATGATTCCCCATATGCATACTTAACCGGCAAGTAAAGGGGTGCCGCGTCGCTCAAGGAATGGAGAGTAAGGCGGGTAGTTGTATCAGACGCATAAGGATCGACGATAGACGGGGTTGCGGACTATCCGTCAGCTCGGATAATGGTGGCTGTTTTCAAGCTTCCCGCACATATAAGGTACTTGTACATGCATGCATGCGATGTCTCTCGTATTGGTCACTACTTTCTAGGTAGCATTCAGAGTTGGATGTCTTTGCAAGCTAAGATTGGGCCCGCAACAAGTACTTGCTGCGATGACATAAATAAGGAGGTCACTATATCAAGTCACTACTTAGTCATGCTTACTAGTTCAACGTATGCTTCTGAAATATCTGATTCGGTTTGAAGTGTACGCCACTCGTTGCATTTGAATCGCAGAGAATGATGGCTAATTTCGGCCCGAGGATCCATGATACACTCAGGTCGAAGGTCGAGACGGATTTTGGGAACGGTACGCGGAGGGAATTCGTCACTTCATAAATTCAATTGTGGTCATCTGCTTAACGCTTTCGTAACATCCCCCTGTCGAAAGACTAATCTTACCCATGACGGAGTAGCCGCCTATGCTAATGACCTATGCCGCGAGGCCTAAGAGTCTACTGTATCATATCCCAAGCACGAGGTTAACCCCGACGGGACTCGGAGGTGGACCCGCGCCATTCAGCGCCGCCGCGCCCTCGTCCCTTAGGGTGTATCGAGCGTTAAGAGAGGTCGGAGGAATCAACCATCCCTTAATCGTCGTTATCCGAATCGTCCTTCCCCTTCCCATCGCCTTTGCCCTTTTCCTCCTGTCCTTCTTTCCTGATGGGAATTTTGACCCCTTGGGCTGCGAAGCACTTGCTGAGCGCAGTGCTCTCGCAAACACCCGGGAACTTTTTCGCCGAATAGACCTGGAACGGCTCGCTAAAGACCTGTGCGAGGACTTTGGCTTTGCCCTTGACTAGGGAGCCCGCATCGCTTCCCTGGGAGTTCCCCGCGTGAGTGGCTCGTAGATTAACAAAAGAGAATCTTAGCCTGTTGCCTCGTAAGCTCTAGACGGAGTTCATTGCCGTCCAGTTTACTCACCTGAACCAGCCTTCGCTTCTGACGCTCATATCCTGTAAAACGAACCAGATGCCGATCTTCTCAGAAGGATCCGTGAGCCGGGCTGCGCTACAGGCGAGGCTTCCTATCAGATTTCTTGTAAACATTCCATTAGTCTGCGACGTAGTTAATCCCGGCCCGCGGCCCCCGTTCAAGGCGGCGGACATGTCATGAGAGTAAGATCCCCGTCGAGATCCCAGCGGGTCTACGGAAGGGTGCATATCGTTCCTGAAACCACCCTGGGGGTAGTTGTAATGGTGTGGTTGTTGCATAGAAACCTGCTGTGGGTAACCGGGCCCCTGCGCGTAACTACCGTATCCTGGTCAAACCTATCAATAACGAGAACAGCAAAATGGGTCTCAAGCGCCTAACCTTGACCATAAGCATCCGGCTGGTAGCCCCCGATGTGCGGAGGATATCCGCTCTGACCGGGGGATCCGTATGCCGGCTCCCGGTTAGACGGCACTATCGCCGGATAACCATAACCGGAGTTGTGACTATCCATAAGTTCCCGGAAGGAGGTGGTAGACGTGGCGGAAATGGAACCCTGAGCCTGGGACTGCTTCACTAGGTTGAGTTCCTTGTCTCCCTCTTGACTCCAGAGGTCAACATGTAATATATAATGCTGGTGGTCGACTTCACTACGTTCTAGTTAGTATGATATGCTATACGATCATGACGGATTTTCCACATACTTGCAGTCTACCTCTTTACCAGTCGCTTTATCCATAACAATTAACCTAATACAGGGTGGGGGTGTGATAGGCCGGCGATCCTAGAAAAGCATTAGTCTTTCTCCATAGCAACGCATAACATAGAAAGAGATCCGCTGACCTTATCACCAAAACCGCACATTCTTGCGCGTAGAGGTTGTTGCACAACTTTCAATCTAACAACCCAATAGTTAGTGAGAGCTATGATCAGTGGCCCGGGGGCCGTGGCCCTGTGCATCATATGCGGCCCAATCCCAATAACTCACTGGTACTTCCTTGTTGCATCCGTCCCTGAGACTTCCTTTGGCGGAATCTGCCTTTTCTTGTCAGCCGCCGCGGGTTTCGATGGATCAGCAGCATTTTCTGGCGGGTTGAATTCGCCAGCATGGTCTCGGGAACCAGACATTGTCCGTGGCGGAGGTACGGGGCGGTGTATATTTGTGGCAGGGTTCTGATAGTGGTATGACATTTGAGGCACCATAGGAGGAAGCTGATGGGTCTGATAGCCAGATAGGTGCGCCGGCGGCCCTGGTAGCTCTGGTGCCAGCACCTGGGGATGATGGGAGATAGGAGGTTGATAGTTTTGATTCATGGTGGCTGCTCTTTCTAACTGTCGGTAGCGTTTTGTTATAGCGCGACTGTCTTGTCGTAAGCCCGAGCTCGCGCGCTCGGAGCTGCCTGGCCGTATTGCCACGCGAGAGCTAGCTCCCAAGTAAGGTTTAACAATGGCGCGAAGCGCGAACGAGTTCGTGGTTAATCGATGTTTGTGCCGACAACTCAGATTCCGTAAGATGTAGATTCGACGAGTCCAGTGTCCGTCAAGCCAAAGAAAGGTTCTAGGTGAACTCCAGTTCCTCCTATGTGCGCTGATAGTCTAGACGTTATATCCACTACTGGTACGGGCTGAACGCCGAAGATCATATAAGGGTTCGTGTTCCTGGTGGCGAAGGGCGTGTTCGAATTAAGCTTTGCGGAGAAGTAAAAAGTTAAACTGCTCCAACGCAAACAGGAGACAAACTAGCACCAAAGGAGAATATAATTGCGAAACTAATAGAAAGCTCAAAATATTGGGCGGGTTGGGCACGGCGCGATTCGACTACGTGTGCTTGTAGTCCCGTAATTTGTTGGTCCTCCTGTGTAAATAGAAGGATATGTAAGTAAAGTATGTGTGTAAATATGTACGTACGTGCGTATGTTTATGTACGTTCAATGGTTTTAGACTGAGGTAGTTGTGAGGGTAGTTCCGGGAAGACCCAGGAGGAGGCAAGCCGCGTCGCAGTCTCCTCCTACTACCTTCTAACTAGGCAGTATAAGTAATGAAGTACCCTTGATTAGCAGAGCTGGCCAAGATGACATGAAAGGGCTGATCGCGGCATTGGCAAACCACTTAAAAGTCGG
Source organism: Monosporascus ibericus (assembly GCA_004154915.1). Lineage (NCBI taxonomy): Eukaryota > Fungi > Ascomycota > Sordariomycetes > Xylariales > Monosporascus > Monosporascus ibericus. The sequence goes on along the minus strand of QJNU01000119.1, from coordinate 118,328 downwards.
GGGTTGTTAGTGGGCCGCTATGGTCCCTTGTAAAGTGGCATCCTGCTTGGACCCTAGGGTATTGCCGCAGGGATCGCCGGCCGGAATGAGACTTTACCTTTGGCATGCGTGTATGGTAGATACAAGGGTCAACATTTATTGCCTGTCCTTCGGTTGCGCCTTTATTCTGTTAAGGGGGTAAGTATCGTCTTATATAGCGGTCGGCGGATATCGTTATAGCAAGGCGTCAACAATCTTGTACAGAAAATTATATAATATCTGGGTTCTATAGGTATACGAAGCTAAGTACCCAGGTGGTTGACACAAAAATTCGCGCGGTAAGCTAAAGATTCACAGGCAAGTCGATGCCAAAACCGAATAAATGAAAAATTGGAAAAATTATATCTACATAAAAGGTATAATTGAAAATAGCCTGGAAGTTCCCGTATATGCCTATCTGTTGAAACCAAGGAGTTACTATCCGAGGAGTGGTTAACCGTTTATTTCGAAGTGCGGCAACTTTTGTGTCACCTACCTGGTACCCAACCTCCGTTACTGAGTATTAGGCCGAATAAAAATATCCTCGTCAGGTAGTTCTTAGGGTCACACCAACCCTACTCTTCATACTAATTGGCTGGGAGCTTCCTATTATTAACTTTACGGATACATGATGCCGCCCCTAATGCGTATGCACTTCCTTAGCGTTACCGTCTAACTGCTTCCCCCGTTTAACTGCTTTCGAATAAAGCTTGTTAGGGCGTGATTGCTGCTGACGGGTGGCATACGAAGAACTGAAGGGCTAACTATTGTATTAGCAAAAGTAATGGATATCTATTAGAATGTGGTGTATCTGTATAATAAATGCTAGTCCTGAGTAGGTTAGATGACTCGGGAGTACCTGACTAGGATGTTTAACTTACCCCTACGACTTAGGTAGACCCTACTAGCTCAGGCACTTAAATAGATACTACGCTAACTTCGGTTGTTGGAACAGGTAGTATATACAGATACTGTACAGGAAGAACAGCGAAAAACTGTCACAGCAGACCGTGTTTTGACGATATACCGCCAACTACCTACTTATCAACTTACACGGTTGCCCATATATCCCGTCGAGCGTAGAATCCCCAAAGCCTCAGAGATCGCACAAGACCGTTGTAATGTAACATTAGGCCTGCCTTTGATAATGCATGAATGTTCCGAGCTAGTAGCCCCATCCCCTTGACACATGGAAGTAAAGTTAGAGTCAAGAACCATTGGAAGCGTCGTTGATTGGCTTCCGGTATCAATCTGCTAGGTTGTCCATTTCTTGCTATCTCCATAGACTTCCTCAGCCCCTAGTTATCGGTGGGATGAAACGGTGTAGGCTACGTTAGATATTGTCTTCTTTCTGCGTGTGAAAAAGGTCGATGTATTGAGCCTACTTGTTGTCTATTAGTATCCTCGCCCCTTTTGATTTGCTATATATTCGCCTGTGAACGTTTTCCTTAATGGAAACCTAACTTATATGTTGACAGATTGTACATATCTAGGGTAACTCTAGGTAGGTACTGTTGACGATGCCTTCAGTAGCTGTAGTGGTGGTGGAGGTGACGGCGTCTAATTCGAGTACATGTCTGTGGGGCGCAGATGCAAGGCAAAATCCAAGTAGCGCCAAGATGCTCTCGAACGAGTCTCAAGTAGGTACTTTGGACCATAGTATACAACCTGATATGTACATAGGCCCAAGCAGGAGCAGCGCCTGTCTTATGCGGCACATTACCCGCTAACCGCCTCGACCCTCTAGAGTTGCATGGTGATCACATCGGGCGTGCCAGATTCTACACATGCAGCATCAATCTTAAAAAGATCCCCGTATCAAACCTGCTTGTGCTTGTGTTGCATGCCAGTCAAGCCAACCCCAGCGCATGCGGGAGAAGAGTCCACCGCGAGAAAAGGGTCGTCCGCATGCATTGCTAGTATGTAATATGTATGCCTACTTACCTACTAGGCAGGTAGGTATTTCCACCTTGGTGTGGGCTCCTCTTTGGAACCCTTGCTTCAAACGTATATACCATCTCTCAACCAAGACGACTATACAGACAACACACTACCAGCCTCACGCAAAGGCACCCCTCGTCGTCCATCCCATCACAACGGTCTCCTAGTCAGTCACACTCATTCCCTGACTCCATAGACGTACAGTATGAGCTGCACCCAGGAGGAAACCCCTGCCGGTAACCACCAATCACTTTGCAACCTAGGCGATCCAGGTACGTCTAGGCATAGCTGTTTTCGTCGCTGTCATGAACTTAGCGGTTAATCTATGGGGCTTTGGAAGTCTGAAAAAGCGGAATCTCCTTGCCGTCTGCCCGCGTCCTATCTGCCATAAAGATTTCGCCTTGCAACAGGACGGTTTTCGTCGGTTCTGAGCGTACTTTACCCGTTGCCCACTCGGTTCTCTACTCTGAAGATCCACGTAGGTAGGGTACCTACATACGAGCCTTCGACGTAGAGCCTCTACCCAGATTGGGTTGTCAGAGTCCGACGATTATGTGATTGATGATACGTAGCCAGTGCATCCCGACGCGGCAATTATTTGCACAAAATCCCAAACGACCCTGGTACCCCTTCCTACCCATGTAGTCATCACTAGTCATGCATCGCAGTCATGCTGAGCTGCCTGAGTAGTAACGACGGTCCTGCTATACCCCATTCGAGCACTCCGCTCCGTCCCTTTATCCGGGGGGGGGGGGGGGGGGGGGGGGGGGGGGGGGGGGGGGGGGGGGGGGGGCGGGGGGGGGGGGGGGGGCGGGGGGGGGGGGGGGGGGGGGGGGGGGGGGGGGGGGGGGGGG
>QJNU01000119.1:0-115505 GCA_004154915.1 Monosporascus ibericus | reverse complement strand
CCCACCGCGCCGGCCCTTTTTCCCCCCCCCCCCCCCCCCCCGCGGATACGTATAACACTGGGCATGTGTGCGTAGACGATAGGCCAAGTACCTACTAGATCGTCTCCGGGGGATCAAGGTTGAAGAGGGCTGCAATAGCAACTCGGCCCTCCTTACCTGGCGGGAACACCTGCTCACTGACTGAGGCTGTTGTGCACTATGAGAGAAGCAGGATTGCCTGGCCGATTGCTTATTGCTAGTCGAACAGCCAATGGTTACATCACAACAGCAGCGCCGTACCAGAGCTTCGGATCCGCGCTAACACCTAGATGAGCAATGGGAAACGGCCTATGGGATTTCTTGGGAGCGGTTTCGAATTCGTCAACATGCACGCCCAGATTCAACCCCGGGTTTCCTTTCTTCTGATCTCATATCACAAAAGCGCGAGAGATACGGGCACAGTCGCCAAGACGGATCTTCCCAAGCACTCATCTCATTCTCGCGCCGATGGCAGACGGCTTTTCTGCCGACAGAGGCGCTATGCAGCCGAGCGCGTTGTGCACAGTATGACTTCGTACAAAGCGAGTGCTGCGTATGTATTTTGATACACAGGATCCACTGCCACGAGGCGAAAAAATCTCCTATGTCATGACGCGTCGTATTGGGGATGCCATGTTTCATTGCTCATTGCTCAGCGGTTTTTGGGCAGCAAAAGCAAGTGCCGGCGTCCTGGGACACAACATACGCAATAGTTCTCCCTTCCGAGATAACGAGCTGTCAAGGTAAAACAGTCGCACATGACGGTTGCCCTCGAGTTGCCGCTAGGTCCAGCTAAGAAGTGTGCACTACTGAGAAAAGAGAATTCGTCTTACGTACCGCATCCCAAGTGCCAACAGAAGGGGCAAGGTCGCACGGCTGAATATACGTATGTGCTGTCAGAACCCCCCCAGGCGTCGGGCGAGCAGACAGGTCCTTCGTTCGACGGACGTGGGCACGACAGGCGCCGCTGACGGGGAGGCTCACCGTAGCTTGGTACCGCTGCAGCAGGTCAATAGCTACCTACACTCACTACCTACATAGGTAGCTAGCGGTGCTCCTTTTTACCGACCCTCTTACTTCCTCCCAATGCCGTGGAACGTCTCCCATTTTCTTGGAGGAGTTGCAGTAGTCATGTCAGTAAGCGTTTGAAGCAAACATTATGAAAGTTCCTCTCTCCTCTTTCTCTCCCCGCCCTACATGTACACAAACACATGCACGCACACTCTCTCGGCTTGTATTGGGCGGTCTATCCATGTCCGAGGACGTTTTGGGAATGACGCTACCCGGACGAGACATGAAGGCGAAGAAGGTCCCTGATTGCCCTGATCGAAACAAGAGCGGCTTCCCCCCCTAATAAACGCGTTTCAGCGACACTTAACGTAGGAAGTTATGTCACCTGATCAAAGAGACTTGCGTAAGATGTTTATTATATTATTAATATGTATTCAGCCAGTTCCAGTTGCAAATACCAATGACATCGTGGCGCCATGTACTTCACGCAGCGTTCGTTTTCACCACTAATTCTGAAGATAAAAGGCCCAGATCGCCGGCGATAGGACCTCACCGCCTCCATCATTCCGCCCCATCAGATGATCACGTCTCTTCCATATCATTCCATGATTCTCGTGGAGAAAATAAGGAGGCACCACCCAAAAAAAAAATTGCCCTCCCTCTCTAGTAGCACGTCTGGTCGGCGCCAAAAAATGACCCAAATAGAAATAAAGAGCCACTATCGCCACCCTATCCTCCCCCATAACAGAGCCGCTGAAATCGAGAAACTTGAGGAGGTCGGTGACTAGTTCATCGCTGAATCCCATTCTCCACGGCTCGAATGTCGTGATTCCGTTGCATCGTATCTTAACATTCCTACCCCAAAGCAACGCCCTACTACGCCCACGCTTCGCGAGTAAATTTTAACATCCCGGACTGTTCCTTCAGATCTTGGTACAAATGAAACAAAAAGGTGCATGATTCAGCTCGTGTGGTTGAGCACCGATTCTTGAGAACCCAACGGACTTCGAATGTCCGAAATTAGTAGCAATATTGAAGCGGCTGCGCTGCCCAGCGCCAGCCTTAATATCGAGGAGAGCCTGGCACGCGCAGACGGTCTAGTCGTCCGCTAACTTCGCAAAATGTTTAGACCACAGCCAACCGACGAGGTTGTTAGGGTCGTCCTGGTTTTTGGCCAGCCACAGTTCTCCTTTTTCAGCGATGACATCGAATATCTGTGTGGTCGACATAGTTAGCGACAATCCCTCGACGGACTAATCTTCGGGTTGCACATACTTCTCCTGCCTGGTACGTTAGATAAGGGTATCCGGCTTCGTGTTTGGTGGTTTCGATGTTAAATTCGAAAAGAGAGGCGGCGAGCCACAGTACATTGTAGCCATTAATGGGGTTGCGATCCCGCGAAGAAGCACGAGATGATGCTAGAGACGGCCGTGGCTGGCGTTCTGGCGTATCGGAGAGGGGAAGAGCCGACTGGAAAAGACCGGAATAACGCTGGCCTTCTACTCCTTGATATGGAGAAGGGCGCGCCGAGTTGAGAGAAAGGCGCGGTTGTGCGCTGGAATCTATACTTCGTCTTGGCAAAGCACCTGAGTCGTAGCTATGACCCGTACCAGGACGTACAGATGCCGCAGTGACGGAGCGAGCGCCCGCAGGAAATTCCGCACCTATTGGTGAACCTGATCCTGGGCGTGGGCCGTTAATGCCACTGTAATGATCGCGGTAGTAATACTGGTGTGGGCTTGGCATAGAAGTGGCCGAAGCCGAGGGAGACGCCGCGGCTTGGTTGCTTTGACGCCTCATGAAGTCAGGTGTCGGTAGGCTCGGAGCGATATCGCTGTTCAGGGACGAACCCCGGTCACGGATAGATAGCTCGGTTAGTCTAGGCCGCATCCTGTTCGCGGTATCCTCGGTGCCAGCTGATTGAGAAGGCCGGCCCCAAGAGGCTGGGTTGACGATGCCGATCGAGTTCATCTGTTCTTCTTGGAACTTGTAGTCACGTTGGAACGTTGAGATTATATCCGTCATCTCTGGGACGTGCGGATCCTCAAGTACAGCCTTGACCTTTTCCTTCCAAATGGAGAACCATTGTGCTTGTATGTTCACAAAATTGGCTAGACAGATGTTGCCAACCTTTTCAGTAAGAGACGACAGTTTGGGAAGTTCCTTTTTCAATGCCTCGTTTAGGGCCTCATACTGTTCCACGAATTCCGCAAGCTGTTTGTCGACCTTCTTGCCGTTCTTCGTGAGCTGGATAGACTTCTCGTAGTCCAGGCGGCGTTTGGCCCGTTTCTTCATTGCGAGCGATGGATTCGCGTACGATTTGATCACAAGTTCAAAAGGTTCGATGACTTGTTTTCGAACTTGTGAAAGCTATGCCCGGGTCAGTATTCCGTGTCCAGTACAGGCGAGGAAGGCCGCAAGTCTTACATGTTGTTCGAGCGCGACTTTCTCCACATCTCTCATCGACACGTTGAAGCGAACCCATTTGCTTTCGATCTCAGGATGGGGTGAAGGCTGGAGCCGCATGACTAGTTCCATCGATGATAGATACTGCAGGAACTCGTGGACGTAGGCACTCACTTGCCTCGTATAGAATTCAACATCTCGGAGCACGACTTGCAATCGAAGGTAATCATCGCCAAACCTCTCGTGGAGTTTGAGGTATTCTGCGTCTTCAGGTTCCCGATTGGACGCCGCTTGCAATTTGTCAACCCGCTTACCGAAAGCCCTTGCGAAGCCGACCTTCATGTCAGATGATTCTTTGCGCTTCCTGCCGACGATCTGGCCCACTAGCTCAAAATTCTTCTTCGTCTTGTTGATTTCCACAATGGCGTTCTCTAGGGAACTCTTCGCCGACTCAAGTAGAGGCCGATCGGGGTGATCCGGGGGTGTCTCGTGGAGCAATTGAATGATCAAGTTGGGATACTTCGTGATTCTCTGCATCGGCTTGATGAGCAACGAATCCAAATTCCATGCCTTCGTCAGGTCTCTTGCGACCTCGTTGCATTCATTCAGCCACACCTTCACCGTCGGGTCTTCTTGGATTTGAATTAGGCGTTTGGCAGCATGGTCGCTATTTTTAAGAAACGTCTCATGGACCGCCTTCATCTTCTCCATGTTGCGGATGAAGATGGGGCCCAGTGTTGTCTGTCTGTCGTTCTCGTCGTTCAGGTGACTTCCACCCGACTTCGAGCCTGCTGATTGAGAAGCCGAGCTGTCTGACTGAGTCGAGCCGTCCCTTGGCAAATTCCGGTGCGCCTTGGGCGTATACACACTGGATACTCCTTCCTTGAGCTCAGAAAGGAAACCAGAGTGGAACGCAATGATCTGGTCAGTATTCCGGAATATCAACTTAATGGTCGTATCATCCAGCTTAGGGCATGCTTCAGCCGTCCCCTTGTAAATCTCTTCCACTATGTTCATATCTCTTATGAAGAAGGCCTCAGTGTCGATGAGTTCCTTGATAGTTTCGAGACGAGTAAATAGCCGTTTTCTCTCGGGGGGTGAGAGGGTCTCGCCGTCCTGCGTCTTGTCGACGCCCTCCGTCAGTGATTGCTGGCTGTCCAGTATGGGGCGAATAGACTGTTCTTCCAAGATGTTGAGTGAGGCTTGGTCGACAGATTGAGGTGCCGACACAGAATGGGAAAAGTCCCCGCTCTCTCGACAATACCTATCCATGGAGAATACACTGCGGTCATCCTTGCTGGTACGCGCGTAGCTGCTTGGCCTCGTATCGTCAAAGTATTCACTCCCTGGTGCGGAACTTGTGGCATCTCGGAATGAGGCGACATCAGGAGGCGGCGGCGGTGCATGATCTGGGATAATTGGAACAGAAGCCGGCGCGACGCTATCCTTGCGCGTAATATATTCGATGGCGAAGCTATCGCCAGTATCTATTTCCGGAAGCTGGTGACCTTTGTCAAAAGCGAGTTCGGGATCTTGATAAGTTCCGTGAGGCGATAGGTCTGGGCTAGATGGGAAGTCCCTGGAATCTCGGTTATATTGGATAGACTGTGACCTTGAACCGATTTCTGATACCGAGGAGCTCTCGCGATTTGACAAATCGCGTTGTAGCAGACTTCTGTCCAGAACTCCGTAGCTTGAATACGCGTTCTGACTATCGATGGAGTAGTCGGTCCAGACCGTAGTTTGACTGATTCTATTCTGGACATCCGCAGCAGTCCTGGGGATGGCAAGCCTCTGGGGTGCGGACATGGCCGTCCCTGGATCCGCAGTATAACGTGCGTCCTGTGGCGAATCATGTTCAGTAATGGCACTATCGTTGCTACGCTCTGATGCGCCGCCAGTAGAGCCTCGAATGCGTGCTACCGATTCCTGTACACTCGGGCCAGCCAAGCATCCCTCAGCCCGAGTAACTCCAGTCGTCTTATCATCACTCAAGGGTGTCTTTTCGTTGCAAGGAATTCTATGGTGCGCATCGGGGTCTTCGGATCGCGGAGCAGTATCTTCTTGCCCCTCTTCGCTAGCGGTGCCCCTAGTGATAGATGCCTCTTCCTTTTTGCGATCCAGGGGTTGGAAATCTGAGTTGCGCCCAATGATAGTGACAGTCGTTTGAGACGGCGCTGTTTCGAGCGGCTTGGGCTCGTACTCGTCATTCTCGTTGAAGGAGCGAGAGCTCACAGGTCCCATATGGCTTCTCTCCTCTGTCAGAGCTGAGTCCATGTACAGCGCGTCCGCGCTGGAGGGAGCATCTAACGAGATTTTAATTGACATGCCGTCGTCATTTAACGAATCTTCATCAAAAGGCGATCGGTATTCGGACCTCGAATAAGTCGGCGGCTGACCCTCATCGGCCTTACTGGGTACATCGACGCCCACTCGTATCGGGAGCTCCGGGAATGGTGGCTCAGTCTGTGGTTCGATGTCAAATTCAGTTGTATTCGAGATAGCCGAAGCGGGCGCCTCTTCGTATTCAGCTGCGGTCTGGGCTGGAAAGCTGCCCGGTATACCGAGTGTGGGTGAGTCGTCGTGGGTTTTGGTAGTCTCCTCTGGTAGAACAACCGTCTGGCCAGCTTGAACAATACTGGTGGTTATTGTCAATGTCGGTGGTTCTGTGATGGGAGCCTCGGCCGAATCTAAAGCCGGCACATCATCCTTCGTACGCCCTTGCCACTCTCCGGGATCGCGTACTTGTTTCTCTTGATCTAAGTGCCCATTTTCTAGTTGCTCCCTCTCCTTGGCTTCTCGTTCGAGTCCTTCCTGCTCTCGGCGTTCTAGCCCCTCACGTTCCTGTACCTCACGTCCCCGTTCAGCAGCTAGCGCAGCTTTTGCCGCTTTCGCTTCGGACTCGGTCTTCTTCTTCCTCTCTTCTGCCGCTTTCTTAGCGGCAGCTCTGGCCTCCGTCTCCCGAATGGATTTGGTGTACGACAATTTGATTTGCTCTCTGCGCGATTCAAAGTCGATTGGGCCCATTGAAATCTTCCGCCGTCCCGTGCCCTGCTCGCCAGGCCTTGTGTCCCTCTTGACTTCGAGCCTTGCGGGGGATCTTGCTCGGGATCTTGCTCCCTCGCGCTCGACAGCCTTCAACCTTGAAGTGGTGGTGGTCGCTGAGGAAACGGGCTGGCGAGGTCGCGAGCTTCGTAGTTGTGGCGATAGCTTAGGCGGTGGAGCAGAAATATAGGCATTGAGTCTCGTGTTACCGTTGGGAGTGGCAGCGCCTGGCTGGTTTGCTCGTTTCGGCGTAGGGACTTTTGTAGGCGTCTTGGATCGCGTAACAATAGTAGGCCTTGGTAGTTTCTCCTGGGCTGGAGGTCGTCTGTGAGTAGAGGGCGAATTGGATCGCGTTGACGAAGGACTAGGTGAATCGGCAGGGCTGCTCAGTTTCCAGATCGCTAGGGGCAACCTCGAAGAGGGAGTTGTCTCTGAAGGGGGTTCGGGTCGTGGTACTTGAGGTATCCTCAGTTGGGGCAGTCGCTTGCTTCCCGCTAGGTCACTATGTGATCTGTTACGTCTACTTGGCGGCCTTGATGGATCACTTCGACCGACGTGATGATGCGTCCCAGGGGAGTCGTCTGTGACCGAACGATACCAATCGCTTGGCGAGGTCGGTTCGGCATCAGCATGCGATAAACTTCGTTGATGCAGGCTTGACTTTTTGAGATTCGATTCAGAAGTGCGCCTTGCTCTAACACCTTCAATCCCATAGCCTACCGTCCGCGAGTCAGAGTTGGCTGGTAATATCTCGCCAAAGAGGAGCCCCCGAGACTGAGGAACTAGAGGGATTGAAGTCGGAGAATTAGGCTGAGAGAGATCGACCATAGACCTGGATGCCGGCGCGGGGGTGCCAACGGAGGCTTGAGGCTTCAATACGCGGCTAGCGAACGACTGTGGATTGTTAGATATCTGGTCTTCAGGGACCGATCTGTTCCTCTGCGTGGATCGCTTGGACGACGAAGTCGATCCTGGGTCAGGATTAGAATAGCCCGAAGACCGTAAAGTTGTGTATGATGTTTGCCCAGCCGTAGGAGAGGTAGTCTTGGAGGCTCTAGTGGACGATGTTTCTCTTGTTGAAGCGCGCGGGAACGCCTTTCGAGCGGCTGTATTACCAGTTGATTGCACCGCATGCAGGTCGAACCTTTTCTTCAGATCTTTAACGCTGGGTTTCTGGCCATGACCAGCAGGTCCATGTTTCGCACCACTAGATGATACTTTGTCGTCGACGGGCGCAGAGACGGAGCGCGTAGAAGGCCTCAAGCCAGTACGCGTAGCAGTGACGTTAGGGTGTCTCGGGGTCGTGCCGTTTCCGTTTGATCGTAAAGAGGCGTTCTGGGTTTGCCTCGAGGTGGACAGAGTCGACGCCATTAGCTCCATGCGTCCCGGAGGGGCGGCTGACGTGTCGATACCGCGGTAGTTCCTGTAAAAGTCGTCAGGGTCAACAACGTCCAGGTCCACTGGCAATAAGGCGGTAGCGTTCGCATTGAAAGCCTGAAGGTTGTTGTCCACATATGAGTCCACATGTGGTATGTGCAAGGGCGACAGCGGACGGTGTTGACCCAAGGTAGGGTGGGTATAACCGTCGGATTGGATCAAAATGGGGTTCTGTTGGTCCTGATAGCGGTGATGCGTATATTGCAGACCCGCCTGGGATTCGAAATGCTGGTGCTGGGCTGCCAACGCCGCTCCAATGTCAATGGACTCATCCTCGTCACGATTGCCGGCCATGCTGGCGGCCCGTACATAACATGCTGAGCATTCAGGCTCCAAGTAAGATGTAGGGATCGGATACCAGTGCACCCATAAACCGGCATGGAGCTAAGTGGTTCCGGATGGACAGCCGAGTCGATAGTAGGTCCAAAGAAGGCTTCAATGGTCGAACAGGTCGCCCTGGGCCTTTGAGAGGTTGTTTGGGCTCCAAGCCTTCCCCAGCCAAGGCAAAATGTGGTGCCAATAAGAGTCGATGTGTACCGGCCGTATGTAGTGTAACGGGATAATAGTGCGGGATTAGGTATGCGTAGCGGCAGGGCGTGTGGGGGGTGGGTGAGAATTGATTGCACACCAGGATCCGGTTGGAACTGAATGGTACAGATATTCAATGGGTGAGCTTTTAGCCTTTTTTTCTCACTGTCCAGATTTCGGAAAGCCCATCAAGACGAGCACTGGATATTGTTCAGGCCTGGGCCCAGGGCCCTTGAAGTTGCACCAGTCCCGACAGGGCTTGTAGGTAGGGAGTAGCAGTAGCTTTGAGCGTAAAAGCGCACTGTTTGGCTTTCTTAATACCAACAGGGAAGTTTGCCAGGCTGACTAACATGCAAGACAGGGTTTCCAAGCAAGATGTGCTGGCATGCAGCTTAAGTGGACGAGAGTGGACGAGAATGGACGAGCGTCTTGTTTTGGAAAAGATATGAGCGGTCCCCTGCTTCTGCCAACCTCAATTGCTGGGGAAAATCTTATACCTACCAAGGTATCCTATGCGCGCTGATGTAACTTCTTGTCCCGGATACGAATTGAATGACTGAATTTAAAGAACAGATAAACGAACGGATGAGACAACGATGGCCTCTATTGGAGCTTTGAACGAACCTAATGTTGGTATTAGAATTCATATGAAATTACCTACCTATATAAGGGATCATGGATGGGGCTGTCTGTTCGACGACAGATGGATAAGCGTTCGAAAGATAGCAAGGTGAAGTCGGAGTAGGGATGGAACTAAGCGCAGAAATAGCCATAATGTCGGCTTTTACAGGCATTATCCCCTATGAAACTATCAAACCCCATACAAAAAGGGCATTACACTTTTTAGTATCTATGTCAACATCGCACATATCTTTTGGCTGATGCGACCCCAAAATACTTGCATGACCTTGCTAACATGTTGCTGTCGCCTTACAGTCGCCTTGCTGCTGAAATAACTATAAGTTAGAACGCAGGCTTATGTCGCCAACTCGAAACTAAAAAGTATGGTAAGAGCCCTAAGACATCCTCCGTTTTCGCTTTACTTCTTGCCGGTCTAGGTATATGGGCCCGGAAAGCGTTAATCCATTCCCCAATGTGCTTTAAAAATTCCTAATGCCGGCTATGGGACCTATTTCGGCATCATCTTAGAGTTTCAAAGATTCCATTACCCTAATATACAGCGCGCAGTAGGCGCTAGCACTAGCAGCCATAATATCCGGATATGTACCTAGTTGATGCCACCTGTATATCCGGAACTGATGTACGGACGAACAACTGAGACCACGACCTCAGAGGATCAGGTAGTAAAAGTTCAACAAGCTGCTAACCCACCTACGCTCAAGGAATGCTCGAAGAAGCAACCTTGAGTCGTTCCTATTAAGATCTGTATTAGGATGGAGCTGCTGCTTTTCGTACCTACCTAGCCTACAAACCCCAGGGATCTTTCTAGTTAGTGCTGTACAGTAATCGAAGAACGATCTAGACATGCTGGGATGTACGGCACTAACTGCAATAATCCTGGAATATGTACTGGCGTAGTAGATAACTGTGAACCTGAGCGTAACTGGACGCTTTCGTAGATTATTAGATTATGCGAAGTAACCGGGATGGTAGTGCTAGTCGCGGTGTACTTTAGGTAACATCGAAGCGTTTCGAGAAGCCCCCAGCCCCTGATCAGATATGCGTGCCGGGATGCAGAGATGAACCCGATCGGACATCTTTCTATCTGGTTAAACACCACAACGTTGCGAAAGATCTCACCTATCATGTACACTACCAGACCCCCAAATGCAGTGTGCGGGCCGGAGTGGGACAGTACAATAAATATGTGTCCGGCATAGTAGATGGGAATACTTATAGGTGAGGCACGTACTGGACTGCAGACATATTCAACTCGGTACTTGCTCACGGCTTTGACTCGATGTATGAAGTTGTGCTACCGACTTTCTTCTTTACCGCCGGGAAGCATTTACCTGCCAGGTAGCCGGAGCCCGTAGAACGCTCACGCAACGTCTCACTTATGAAGAGCAATATCTCTCGAGTGTTTCGAAACCGTGCTGTCTCCAGCTCGGCAGACTGCCCCGGCAAATCAACAGCCGCACCCGCTTACCTCGATATACTTGGGACGAGCCAATTCAAGTTGTGGCTGACAACTGCACAATCCATTCGATATTTCCAGACGCGCACCTGCATGAGGTTTCAGAATCTTAGAAGAGGTTTCCCGCCACATACAACCATGATCCCATGTCTACCAATTAATTCGAGTGCTTCATCTCATCGTCATTCGAGCTCTCGTGTTTCTGTGCCTGGACGTGTCACAAGATTCTGACATTCTGGAAGAGGGTTGTCGAGAGTGGTCAGAGTGAGCTCGAGTTAATAACAAAGTGCTAGAAAAAGAAGGAAATAGAGGTTTCGGAGGTATGGCAGCAACCAGTAAGCCTGCTGGCGAGGGCTTAAAGGAGTTTAGATGTGGACGCATTTACAGCACCTTCAAAATAAAAACAGAATTGTCCATTCTGAGAATATGATACGAGTTTCTCAGTACTATGATAATAAATAGCTGATAACTCGTCGGCTTCATATTAAAATATACAAAGCGTTAATGATGTACATTAAACGGGAAAAAGTCCAATTCCAGAAGTGGGTCAATTTCGGCTAGAACCTGGGGACACCAATTAGGTAAGCATTGTACATTAGGCGCATACAGGTGACAGTCATTTGCGCCTACTGCTGGCTTCTGCACCGACAGTACGCGCAACCGCACAATACCTACCTACCTACATCATACCATCCTGTAGGGGAAATTGATAGTGACTTGCTGCCGTATCAGGATTCCCGCTTCCCTCAAGATGGACAGACACGGCTCCCCTGGCCTGGGGCCGCGTCATGACGCCGCATCCCGAGTCCAGAAACCCGAATCTGCTGCCGACAAACTTGCTGCCCTCAAAGCTCGTGTATCTGCAGCTATAGGGACCAGCAAGGCCAAAGGCGGATTGAACGTCGACCTTCATCCAGCCCTGGCCGCCCCCAGCCCCTCGTCGACCAGTACTATTACACCCACCGCTACCACCATTCCTAGCGCTAGAGGCGGTTTGAACGTCGGTCTCCATCCGGCCCTTCAAGACCTCAACAAGCCGGCTAGCTCTAGCTTATCTAGATCTCGTGCTCGCAATGACCACAAGAAACAGAAGACTCCCGACCTCGCCAGCCCCTCACAACAAGACGTTAGGAGCAATCCGTACTATGACCCGAACCTGGGCGGCCAGGCTGCCAAGCCACGACAGGCCCGCCAGCTTATCTTCAACCAGAAGGGAAAATATATCGCTCAGGCAAATGCTCTGAGGCGCCAGGCCGCCCTTGAGGCTCTTAAGAAGAAGATTGCCGCGCAGACCCGCAAGGTGAGAATCTGCAGTCACAAAATGAGCCCGCTAAGCCGTGTGCTAACTCTAGATTTTTACCTAGGTTGGAATAGACGAGGATATCGACGTGGAAAAGAACTTCGTCGTCGAAGCTCCACCTGAAATCGAGTGGTGGGATGAAGGCTTAGTTGATGGGAAAAGTTACGATAATATTGAGGACTCGAAAGCCCTGAAGATCGATACTCCTGATACCATCGTTACTAGTTACGTCCAACATCCCGTAGCTATCGAACCGCCACAAGACAAGCTTGCCCCTCCGCCGAAACCCATGTACTTGACCCAGAAGGAGACAAAGAAGCTGAGGAGACAACGTCGCATGGCTGAGATGAAGGAGGAACAGGCTAAGATCCGCTTAGGCCTGGTTCCGCCTCCCCCCCCAAAGGTGCGTATCCCCAGAGTTATAATCCGTGCACCGCCTATCCCGCCAGCATATATTGCGTGGCATCGGTTTGTTCCTGTGTCCCGAAGCGGTTTGCGCGAGACTTATGTTCTACATCTGGCTTTGCTGACTCGAATCTACGAATTTAGGTGAAGAAAGGCAACCTGTGAGTATCCTTGGAATATTATTTGAAAACAAATGACCACCTTTTGCTGATGATTCTACCAGGATGCGGGTATTGGGCGAAGAAGCTGTGAAAGATCCGACCGCTGTCGAGGCGAGAGTGAACCGCGAGATAGCCGAGAGGCATACGAAGCATATCGAGACGAACGAGGAGCGGAAGTTGACCAAGGAGCAGCGGCACGAGAAACTCGCCGCTAACCAAGAGAAGGACGCCGCCAAGGGTCTACATCTGCTTGTCTTCGTCATCGACAGCCTGGCCAACGGGCAACACCGGTACAAGATCAACTTGAACGCCGAACAGCTGGGGCTCACCGGCATCGTCATCATGCACCCGAAACGCTGCCTGGTCGTGGCCGAGGGGGGTTCCTGGGCCGTCAACAAGTACCGCAAGCTCATGCTCAACCGGATCAACTGGACCGAGAACGCGCCGCCGCGGGACCGGGACGGCAATGCCCAGAACGACAATTACAGGGACTGGCTGAAGGCCGAAGACGAGAACGGGAACCTGCGGGACCTGGCACTCAACAAGTGCCGCCTGCTCTTCGAGGGCGAGATGAAGGAAAGGGGGTTCCGCAAGTGGGGGAGCAAGGTGTGCGAGACCGATTCCGAGGCCAGGGAAGCGCTGCAGCGGGCCAAGATGGACAGTTTCTGGCAGCAAGCAAAATCGCTCCAGTAAATAAGCTAATTGGCATGATTAACATACCTACTCTGTATAATGGGTCCCTCATAGCGTAAGCGTATCGCTCTAAGCCTGATTACGTATCAGATATTATCTTGGACCTGGCTTGATGTAAAATGTTTTACTGTGCTCGATGGAATTCTACAGACCAAGTAAGTAGTCGCTAGTTTCCTTCTTCTTATACAGGCATATTAACGCATACTGAGCTCCGCCAGAAGAACCCCCACTTTTTAGGCCGAGTATCGAAAGGGGGCTAGTAGATAAAAGAAAGAGAGTAAACGGCAGATACCTTAACCAAGTTCCATCATCTCTTCGAGGTCGTCCTCGTCCATATCGTAGTCCTCCTCCACCGCCGGCCGGCTCTCCTGTGCCCTGCGCATCGCCTCCATGGCGGCGAGGTTGCCGTCCTGCAGCTCCTTGATCCTCTCCTCGTCTTTCTTCTGCTGGTACGCCCGGAGGTCCTCGAGGCTCCACATGCTGATGCCCTCCTGGTCCCTAGACTTGAAGGGCCTCGCCATGTCGCGCAGAAACCTCTTCGCCGTGATGACGCCCATGTCAGTGCTGAGGTTGCTGTCGACCTCCTGCATGGCCTCGTTGATCCACTTGGGGAGCTGCTGCCGCTTCTTCTGGAACCGCCGGTCCGCCAGCACCATGATCCCGTAGTCGTCCTTGCCCCGGAGCACGCGGCCGAGGCACTGCGCGGCGTGGCGCATGGCGTCGAAGGACAGGAAGTCGTTCTCGCGGATACGGTACGTCTCGCGCAGGAACTCGAGCCTGGCCTTGAGGATGCGCGACTCGGTGTACTGGAACGGAACGCCGATGCAGAGCACCGTCCGGCCGTACTGGTGGTCGAAATCGATACCTTCCGAGACCTTGCCACGGGCAACGCAGAGGAGGACGGCGCCTCTGCCGTTGCAGCAAGCCGTGCGATACGTCTCGAGCGCTAGCGACGTCTCTTGCGCATCGGGCGTCTCGACCAGGATCAATTTGTACTTCCACACCTCGTCCAGGATTCCCATGCCCTGCCACATACTGATGATAGATTCCATGTAAAGATAAGAGGGGAAGAACACGACCATGCCGTCGGGCGTGATCTTGGCAAACTCTGTTAATAGGTTTCCGTAGTTGCGAACTACGCTGGGTTCGTTTCTGACTTGGAAGCTAGTGGATACAGGCGCCTGGTCGCTCCCTCGAGTTATGATCATAGGCAAGAATGATCTCCTAGCAAGCGTCATCGTATATGACTCTTGGACCACGGTTGAGAACCCCAGCATCTTCGGATACATCTCCAAGGGCGAGATGGTTCCTGAGGTTATGATGACGGAGCTAAACCGATCAAAAACCGGTTTGATGGCGATGGCGGCGTCCAGACACGTAAAGTGAAGCACGGGATTGGGCACCTCGGCCGTGTCCGACTCGAAGGGTTCGAGAATCAGCAGGAAGCCCTTCTCATAGGTAGCGACTAACGTGGCGAATGTGGCAACCTCTTGTAGCGGTTGGTAGTCTTCGATGTTGGTCAGCTCGAGGGTCCTTACGAGAGACGTTAGCCTCTCGGCGCAGAAGCGCAGCGGCTTCTTCTCGATGAAGGTGTGCTCTTTGAGGTGCGCAAGGAATGACGGCGGCGTCTCCGAAATGACCTGGCGGACCTTCATGCGCGTCTTGAGATACTCTATGAAACGCTTTAAGAATGCCGTAAAATGCTCTGCTCTTCGAATATTACCTGGAACCGCCTCCTTCAGCAGATCGTCAGGCAAAGCAGGGTTCGCCATGAATGCATCCTCCTGACGAGCCTCATCAGCATCGCGGAGACCTTCAACCAACTTTTGGTATTCGTTCTCCAGCTGTTCCCGGTCGGTCTCCTTCATCTCGGTGATCTTACGCTCTAGGTTTTGCGCTCCTCTTGTGGCCTTGCGCAACGAGTCCTCTGTGATGTCAGTGCTAAGAGACTCGATGCAAACATTGTCGATGTTGTGTGCTTCGTCAAATACGACGATGCAGTCCTTGGAGAACTCCTTGGACACCCGCTCTGCTATCTTGGGGTCTAGCAAGTAATGGTAGGAGTAAATGATGACGTTACAGTACTGCATCTAAATAAACCCGAAGGGTAAGCAGGGGCCATCGTTTCGGCTCGGGGCGAGAGAGGGAGAAACGTACCATCCGCCTGGAGGTGAAATAGGGACACTGTTTGTGCTGTTCACCGTACCTCAGCAGGTCATCGAGAGTCCATACGCCATTTGGAACCAGATTATGCGGTTCCAGTAGATCCAGATTGTCATGATAGATGCAGGTGTCGACACTCTCACCCTTGTCCTTCTTTTCTTTGATGAAGCCTGCGGTTAGACTACGGCACCGCGCGTCCACGACAGCACCGCTCTTCTCTCTCTTGACCGAGGGATGGAGACACAGGTTCTTGCGGCTGGTCAGACCTAAGCCCCGGAAGTCTTCAGCATGACCCAATTCTTCGGCACGGAACGTCATGAGGGCCTTAAGCTCGGCCAGTGCCTTCTCGATCTCAGACATAGTACGAGAGCAGTAGATGAGTTTCCGATGCTCCGGATAGTGCTGCTGGTAGGCGACGATAAGCGACAGCAACGATACGGTCTTGCCCGTTCCAGAAGGCATCTCCAGCACACAATGACCACCAGAATCCAGCGTCCTCTTTAGGTCGCACATGTAGTCATACTGCTCTGGGTATATCCGTGGGTACGGAAAGAGCACTGGGAGGTCATCGATGAAGAACTTCATCCTTGCGGTGTATCTAGGGGAAAGTGCAATGTCTATTTTGTAAGAAATAGGCTCACGGAAAGGTCACGGCCCTCTCGTGATGATTAAAAGGCGAGGAGGCGGAAAGTTCCAAGCTTTTTCCACCCCATCGAAGGGATGTCAATCTCTAGTTTAAGAGGCGCGATGATGAGTTTGCCAATTGCCCAGGTTGTTTACATACGAGCCATGTGGTAGAGACGAGTTAGCGTTACTAAATAATCCCCTGCTTACCTCGCCGATGACCACTGTCTACATGGCCTTTTGGATCAGTCTAGGTATCGATCAATGTCTGTTGTTGCTGTTATCGTGATGTTTGTTGTAGGCGTGTGGACTTGCCACACCTACCACCTCTTAAAGATAAGATAGTAGCGGTCCAGGCAGCTGCATATAGCACAGCCACCTTATCAGCCACATCGGACGTCTTGGTCCGAAGTAACCTAAACTTCATATAAGTAGGTCGAGTACTGGATGGATAAAACACCTCCACCTTAAGTACCTCCTATTATACTCACATTGCCGCCTCCTAGATATTCCACCCCATATCTTATTCACATCTCGTAAACGCTACCGAAGGCTAGTGTGACTGATGGATGACCTCGTGTGAGCAAAGCGGGTACGTATAATGCACTTGCAACTGACCTTGCCCCCTATCTCCTGCAAGACACGTTGAAGTTCAAATAGACTTCGGAAGCCAAAGCACGTGAGCGGCGTCACCCCTATCGGATCTGAACCGAGAGGAGCTACTCGAAAGCGATGAAGATGCGACCGCTTCTCGGCTTGGCTGAATAGCCTGCCGGGACCATCCCTGGTCTTGTACAACGTCGAGTCAGGCATTCTGACAGCTCACCTCGCCGATCCAAACACCCGGAAACCTTAACCTGGCCGGTTTATCTAATTGTCCGGGTAGGAAAACCGGCAGAGTAGTCCGGTAGTATAACACGGATGCGGACATGATATGCTGCGGAAGTTTGCCATAACAAGCATATGAGCTGGGTACATAAACCCAGGGCCGAGCCCAACTGCCTGTGGTACGGACCTCTCCGGCTCCGTGAACAACGGCTTTGATCAGCACCTAGCCATAGCCCTATGGCTGATGTGGCTGTCAATGTACTCTGTAGGGCTGATCGGCTGTTTCCAGTCGCCAATCAGAGAAACCCCCACGAGCAGTAACATTCTCCGAGGTTACGCGATTCATCCTCCGGGGGGGGAAATTGGAGGTTCCGCGTCGCGTTTTAAAATGGGTCAATGGGCTATGGCCGCATCTCGAGTACTGGTAAGTAAGTGCCGATATGGAATTGCATTTATCAATGCCTAGATTCTCCCGATGCCTGCATATTACCTACCTAGGTAGTATGGCGATGCAGAGGTTGAGAGGTAAAAGTATGTAAGGCATAATGAGACAAAACCACCAATTTGCATATACCCTTTGCAGAACTGGTTGAGACTAGTTCCCGTCGAGAAAACTTGCATGTAACATGCCGCAACAGGTATCCAACTTCATAGAGGACCTTGCAGATATCCAAGCACTCCAGATTACTGGCTCTGTTGGGCTTGCAGACCACGGACGTCACGCGCTGCTAGATCCACGAATCACTGTAATTGCCGAGATATCCGTTACAAGATGGATGCGGCTGCTGAAACGTGTGAACGGTTTTGGGATACATGTCACTAACGTTCCTTACTCAGCCGTACAAGTTCTGGGAGACACAATCCTACCTTAGATAGATCCTAAGCGCCTCGAAACTGGTCTCACATAATCGACTGCAATAGTAGCAATGACGTTCTAAGACCGTCCGGAGATAGCAGCTGCTTGCTACTACGATACACCATACATCCTTATTTCAAACTCAGGGCAACTTCGCCTTGTTTCATCGTCACCAACTGCATTGGCAGTTGGCAGTACTTCAAGGCCATAATCGGAAGACCGTAATGGCACTTCGTATTTGCGAGCCATGCATCATTGAGCCTGTGACCGGCCGAAACTTCCAACCCGTCACCTAACCTGCTTAGTTTCTATGCAACGTACCAATATGGCCTATGATGATCTCGATGGTCACTCGACGGTCACTCGACGGTCACTCGACGATCGCCACAAAGGACGAGGCAGTTGCATGCAGAGGGATATAATCCAACGCATCTAGAATGTATACTGGGTACATATCTAGGTAGGTAACCCCGGAGCCGGCCAGGTGATGGCGTGCCGTATATATTACTTCTTGGAATTAGCATAGCCTTCCCAGTAAGTTTCAAGGGAATCCATTCATACTACTCTACTAGCAGGACATGAGAGGGCCGACGTCTACGTCTTTCTCGCATACCCAAATCTAGGCCGGGTTTACATACGCGGTTCCCCTATATCGTGGCAGAGAACCGTACAGATGGGGCATTGGTGAATAGAGTTATTTTTATCGCTTGGGGGCTCGTGGCGCCGCAGGATCCGGATACGCCAAGGTACGCATGCGAGATCCATGACCCAAACGGCGAAGGCTGATTCTTCACAATAATACTTGCCCAAATCCGGGCCATGAGGATTGGGACGCTGATTGCCTAAGCCAATTGGAAAGATTGTGTGGTAGCTAATGCGTGGTGCCTAAAGTGTACCTAGTGGGGGCGTGAGGATAGGGCCCGCCAGCTGTATAAGCCTCGACGCTTTTCTACGTCAAGTGCCTGAGTCATCGTCGTAATGAAGAGGGTCGAGACGGGCGGAAATACAGTCGTCCAGAGTATCGTATCATACTTACCTACCTATGTAGGTAGTCTCTTGTCTACCAACTTGAAGCCCCTGGAGAGTTTGTCTACCAGGTATCTCACCATCGCCCCAAGTTTCGTCTGGCAAGCAGTGTCTACGATGTGGATAACGCTTCGCATGTCCGCCATTTACAGGTCGCTTACGATGTAGCTCCCCATACACTTTGTATGGAAGATAACATCGCGGCAACATCACCAACAGCCATAATTATCGTAAGCTTCACCACCTTACTCTTGTATGATAACTAACGCGATTTTAACACAGTTAAAGGTATTTGCGCGCTTCCTAATGGATATTAAAGCCCAGCTTGAATATGTTATGAAACAACGGCTTCTGCTTTCCTCGCCGCTGCTTAAAGCTGCCAAACGCGTTTAACAAGTGGGATATCATGGAGCGCTGGATGGAAAGAGCAAATGAATTGATGGCTGTATATTGGCATACAAAATGTATGGGAGTATACATACTAGTTGTTTAGGAAATCTTGTGGGGCTGTGGAGGTAACTAACTGAAAATACCCTGGCGACTGTAGGCTCCCAGACGAAATACCCATATCAAAGTCCGTTACACTTGGAGTCCCGACAAGCAGACGGGAAGAGGCTAATCAAGGAAAGGGTGGTTCTGTCAGCTAGCTGGGGGGTGCGTAGCGCACCCCATATACGGAAAGGTCACCTACTGATCGGCCCATACGTGTTCCGGAGCTAAGCTACTTAAAGTTGGATGAGTGCAACAGCACCTGCAACTGACCTAATACAACAACACAACTGATGTCCCCTATATCTGACAGGTTCAGCACTTGGCCCCCACAGGGCTGCGCTAAAGTTCCCAAATCGCCCAAGGTACCTACTCATACTTATCTATCGCACGCAAGGTACAAATCGGGTCCACTTAGTTTCCGAACACCGTAAAGTTTTACGAAAAACATTAATAAACAACTAACGTCTCGGATAAGCTCGCGGGACACTTTTTCCAATATTCCCACCACCTAACTTTAATTACCTATTTTTTAATAACCACAATATGGAACGACTTATAAAAGCATCTAGGATAAACTTAGCCGTTCAAGCTAAAAAGAACGACCCGAATCTTAATTATAAAAAGCTTGGTTTTATTTATAACGTCCCATATTTTACCATAAAGGCGCGATTTAACGGTAAATGCGCCCGAACCGATATTATCTCTTATTTACGAAAACTGACGCCGACCGAAAAGAAATCCATTATCGAAAGAATTCTTTACTTAAATACGTAAGCGTTTTTTGTCCGGCTTTAATACGTTAAAGATATGGCGAATTTATTACTTGCTTAATACGTTACGATATGCGTTAAGGTTAAATAGGCGTCGAACTTTGTACGACGGCAAAAAAAACTTTAAACGCGTTTAAATCGGAAAATCGATTACTAAAAGATATTATGCGAAAATTCAGAAATATTTCGCAAATAGTTTAAGCTTGTTCGGATTATAATCGCAAAATACGGTATCGCAAAAAAGGATATTTATAACTTCGACGAAACGGATTTTTTAATAAAACTTTTTATAATATCGGACATAATAATTAAAAATACAAAAAAACGTAAAAGATTTAAATAAACGTAATAAGGTAATCAGAAATAGGTAATAATTATATAAGTTATTAATTCGTAAAATTAGGTTTTACCGCCATTTATTATTATAACGGGAAAAAATTACCTTAATTTTTAATATCGAAAATATTAATTATTATTCGATTAAAAACTTAATATAAGTTATAATAATTAAATAATAAACGAATTAAGTTTAAAATGAATTTAATATTTTAATAAATATATACGAACGCGTACAAAAAAAATTAAACGTTTTTTTATTCTCGACGGTTACGAAAATTATTATTTAATCGAATTCGAAAAATATTACGCGAATAACGGTATTATTACGCTTTGCATACCTGCTTATTTTTTTTATCGGCTTTAACTTTTCGACGTATTTTACTTTTTTATTTTAAAACGTATTTATTCGTTATATATCGAAAATTTAATACGACGTTACCATACTTATATTACGAAAGAAGATTTCCTTTTCGGCTTTTACGACGCGTTTAAAATTACTATAACGTCCGATAATATCAAATCCGGCTTTTAAAAAGCTGGACTTATTTTATTTGATTTTAATAATATCTTATCCGATTTGGAAATTTTTTTAGTTATACCTATATTAACCGTTTCCCTGCTTATTTTTGCTAATTTTATTTTCCCGCCCGCGAAAATTTTTAAAAATATCCGTAAAATAATAAAATAAGGACGTTATTTATAAAAAAGGATTAAAAATTACTAAGGCAATTTACTAATAAAAATAATTAAATCGGTTAATTTTGTAACAAAAAATTATATACTATTTTTACATAAAGCCGTTTTTCTTTAGGAAAAAAACGTTTAATTACGCGAAACGAACCATATTTTAAGTAAACGTCGGAGGACCAAAAATAAACGTTTCCAAAAAGGAGGAATACTTATTATATAAAAAGGACAAGCTTTTCTGGCCGAAAAAGAAAGGGGTAATAAAAAAATACAGCCAACAGCGGCTGAAGGTAGTCGTCGTAAGAGGGTTAAAACGAAGGAACGGAAATATGGCGTCTGCGGCAAGCCCGGACATAATGCGCGTACTTGTAAGGAAGCTGTAGATACGTCTAGCGAAGACGAATCCGATTAGTTTGAATTAATTAATTATGTTGTAGTTAAATTATTTGGATTAATTGTTGCAAGGTGCTAAAAAGTATCCCGCGAGCTTATCTGCCCCGCGAGCTTATCCGAGACGTTAACGCCTTTATATAAAAATATATAAAACTTACTATATATATAATAATATTCCGTAATTTAAATAAAAGTATAAAATTTAATATTAGTTAAACTTTTATTATATAATAATAAATTTAAAAGTTAAAAAAATTATATATAAAAATTAAATAAAAACATTAATTAGTTTTAAAGAATAATAAATAAGTAATAACTATAATCAAAATAATGTTTAAAGTTTTATACGATATTAAATTTCCGTTTTAATTAAACATATTTTTTTAAACATAATAAGTATAGTTAATATTTTAAAAAATATAATTTTAACTTTTTAAAAGTTTATTTAAATTACTTAAAACTTTACTTATTTCTTTTTTATATTTAAAGAGTTTCTTTTAATAAAAATTTATTACTATATAACTTAATATTAAAAGGTTTAATATTTTTTATTTAAAACTTTTTATTTAAAAACTCTGTTTTATAAGTTATATAAAAAAAGTTTATTTAAATTAATTAATATTTTTATTATGTATTTAAAATATGATTTTAAGTTTAATAAGAAAATTTTATCTTAATATTAATTATATATATATAACGAACCTGTTATACATTTACTTAAAGGTATAAGTAATATCCGAAAGAAGTCTTAATTTACAAGTAATAAATAGACGAGGAATAATTTATTAAGAGTTTATTCGTTAAAAAAGTTTAAAAATTCTTTTTATAATAAAAAACAACTACCTTTAGCTATAAGCTTAAATTAATAATTAAAAAGTGAAACTAAGTAAGTGCTATTTATATAAGGAACTTGGTTTATATATATCTAATCGTCTTTTAATAAGTGTACCGTAAATTTATATAATTTATATAATTTAAACTAAATTATTTAAATTACCTCGATTACCAGAAAGGCCAAGCCTTCTTACTCGTAATTTAGCCGAAATAAGTCCACATTAGGCCTTAAGTAAGTCTTTTAAAAATAAAAACCCTTATTCTTATAACATTATTTCTCCTTTTTAAGGATCTTTATCCTAAAAATAAGAACTGTAGGTAACTACTTTTATTAAAAGGAGCTTTTTTAAAAAACGTTTTAATTAACTTTATTATAATAGGCCGTATTTAAAAAAAAAAAGAAAAAAAAGAAAACGTTACCTAAATTAACGCAACTTTCGTAACGTTCGAGTTAATTCGATTAAAAAGTTTGGCGTTAAGATTTTCCTTTATTCCAATTATACCCGTTTTAACGAAACCGATTATGTTGCGTAGCTACTGCACCAAAAGACTGTATTAATAAGTGCGCACTTATTGCGCTACTTATCTGACACACCCCCTCAGTTGCTAGCGATCAGGTAGTAACTGGTATTCCTCTCATGATACTACATATGGCTGCATTTAGCGCATTATCCATGGCCAGTTCTCCTTTGTTAGGATCACTTGAAGCGTCTAAGTAAGTGGTCAGGTGCAGGGCCGCATTTGCATGCGCGCTAATTAGCTGCGACGGTAGAACTCCACTTAGTGGAGCGTGTCTGAGACTCTTAATTGTTGCGTAGCCACTACACTAAAAGACTATATTGATAAGTGCGCACTTATTGCGCTACTTATCTGATAGATTATTTCTTCGTTGTTAATATTTCGAGTTGCGATTATTGCATTCGTCGCTAGCGTTTGACTTATAACGTTTTAACCATGAACTTACTAACGAAATTAGGCGAAATGCACGATTGCCTAAAAAGAAAGTAACGAGAAATAAAGGATACCTTAATTATATATTAAAAGGCTGCCCAAAAAAAAGAACTTATTAAGCGGATAAAATGCTTACGTTTTTAATAGGAAGTCTTAAAAAAGAAAGTCGTAGTTATTTTAAAATAGAGATATAAGTTGAATTAATTGAAAAAATAAGAAAAATTAAAGGAAAAATAGCGACGTATAAAAACAGAGCAAGTACGGCTTGTTTCCGAGATAGATGCTATTACGAAGGCGTTTATTTTTTTCGACTGGAACGCCGCGGGTTTAGATTAAAGCGGGGGACCATTATCGCCTACGACCTTGGCTGCATTAAAGACAGTTAGTTAGGATTTTGCCGGTGAACGTTTTAACTAGGTTTATTATATTCGTTAAGTGGTTGAATGGTTCTTAAGTATTTTTTTAATATGAGTATCTTTTTTACTTAATTAGATACTGGATTTTGTTTTTGATTATTTTAGAGTTTACTATCCTTTCGACTTTGTATTCGTTATTATTATTATTATTTTTTCAATTTTTAGGGTTATTTTTAGCGGGGTGTTTTTAGGTACTGGTTTAAGTAAGGAAATGTGGAAAATAAGGTGTATCTTTATTATCTTAGGTAATGATAGTCGATAGTTGATTTTGGAAATGACTTTATTAATTTTAAATAAACTAAGGTTCTTAAAATTAAGCTTATTGCTGAGCTTTTTAGTTTTAATTTATAAGATGTTTAATGTCGCGTTTTGTTTTTAACGTAACAAGTAAACCCTATCTTTTTTCGCTAAAATTAGTTCTTTAATTTTTTTTCTTGTTATAATATTAGGCCATTTTTTGCTGGAGAAACTGTAATTCGGTTTATAATCGAGCTTGTATTATTTTGATTTTTATTATTATTATTTTTATTCGCAAGGTTATAATAATAATTATAAAAGTTTTATATATTAATTATTTTAATTATTAGGTTATTATTTCGTATCCGTATATAACTATATAAAAGGATATGCTTATATTTTCGTTAATAAACGTATTATAAGCTACTTATATTAATAATAATAGCTTTACTTATTTGTTTTGCTAGCAGTTAATATAATTTCAGAGGTATTATTTTAGTGTTTAATTTAGTTTTTTAGTTTAATTATCCGTTTAAAGGTGATAGGTTATTAAAAACTTAAGTTTAATACTTATTTATTTAAAGAAGTTAGTTTTAAATTTAAATATAAAAAGTTTATTTCGGTCGAAAATAATCTTTTTTAATACTTTGTATTTGTTAAAGTAATGTCGGATAAATGCATAAGTTAGTTATTTTTCTATTATAATTTCTTTAAGAAGTAAAAAGTACTTATATTTAATAAGTTTGTTAACGATTACCTAAATTCCGTCGTATACGATTCTAGTAATTAAACTTTTAAATTAAAAAAAGCTGATAATAAAATTTTAAGTTATAATATTTGATATTTTATTAGAAATGTTAATAGGTTATAATAATTTGTAAAGTTTATAGCGTATTACCTTAGCTTTATTATAAATATAATAATTTTTAATAACCTTTTTAATTATTTGGCGTAATTTTAAGAAGTTATATTTTTCTTAAAACCGTTAGGTAGTTTTAAAGATTCCTTAATATCTATATAATAAGTTTTCGTAAAATTTCTTTACGAATTATTCTTATTAGTTCCTAGGAACATAAATTTTGCTATGGTATAGCAGCTGGTTTCTAGTTATTTTTTTAACTATTAAATCTTTTTTTTCTTCGTATTGTAGGAATTTCGAAACCGTATTAAAAGTTCGAGAGTTGGTTTTTTTAGGATTTCGCATAACTATATAATATTATATTTGTTATATTGTAATATTTATATATTTTCTTTGTGAATTTTGGAATTATAATTGCTTTTATAGGTAAGAATATCCGCCGAAATATTTTCTTTTCCTTTAATATAATATATTTTAAAGTTAACGTCTCCGACCACTGAACGGACCAAACCAGTGAGCGGACCAATTTTGCAAACATTCCAATTACCCAACTTTAATTGCCCATTTTTTAACACCAACAATATGGAACGATTTATTAAAGAAGCGAGAATAAACCTAGCCATTCAGGCTAAGAAACGAAACCCGAAACTTAATTATGCGACATTTAGTTTTATATATAAAGTTGCCATAACGACCTTAAAGGCCCGATATTACGGTAAATACGCCCGAACGGATATTATCTTTCCTTCGTAAAATTTGACGCCGACCGAAAAAAAATCGATTATCGACCGAATCCTTAACCTTAATACGCGAACGTTTCCTATCCGGCTTCAGTATATTAAAGATATGGCGAATTTGTTGCTTACTTAACGCGTCGCGGTACGCGTTAGGGTTAACTGGGCGTAAAGATTTGTACGACGGCAAAACAATCTTAAAACGCGTTTAAATCGAAAAATCGATTATTAAAAGGTATTATGCGAAAACCTAAAGGTATTTCGTAAATGATTTAAGTTTATCCGGGTTATAATCGCAAAATATGGTATCGTAAAAAAGGATATTTATAACTTCGACGAAACCGGTTTCTTAATAAAATTTTTAATGACATACGGCATGGTAATTATAAGTGCTAAAAGATATGGAAAACCTAAATAGGCGTAATAAGGTAATCGGGAATGGGTAATAGTTATATAGGCTGTTAATTCGTAAGGTTAAGCTATACCTCCATTTATTATTTTGGTAAAGAAGAATTACCTTGGTTTTTAATATCAAGAATATTAATTACCACCTAATTAAAAGCTTAATATAAGCCATAATGGCTGGATAATAAACAAATTAGGTTTAAAATAGATTTAATACTTTGATAAGTATATACAAACGCGTACGAAAGGAACCAAACGTTTCCTTATCCTCGACGGTTACGAAAGTTATTATTTGATCGAATTCGAAGAATATTACGCGAATAACGGTATTATTATTTTTTACATACCCGCGCATTTTTCTTATCGGCTTTAACCTTTCGACGTATCCTGCTTTTTTGTTTTAAAGCGCGCTTATTCGCTGTATATCGAGAATTTAATACGACGTTACCATATCTATATCGCGAAAGAAAATTTTCTTGCTAACTTTTACGACGCGTTTAAAGCTGCTATAACGTCCGATAACATTAAATCCGGATTCGCGAAAGCTGGACTTATTCCATTCGATCCTAATAACGTTTTTCTCGATTTAAAAGTTCCTCCAGTTATATTTATACCGACCGTTTTCCCGCTTACCTCCGCCGGTTCCATTTTATTACCCCTTACGAAAACCCTTAAAAATATCCGTAAAGTAACGAAATAAGGATATTACTTATAAAGAAGGATTAAAAATTATTAAGGTAGTTTATTAATAAAAATAGTTAAATCGGTTAATTTTTTGATAAAAAGTAACTTGTTATTTTTATACGAAGTTACTTTTTTTCGGGAAAAAAACGTCCAATTACGCGAAACGAACTACGTCTTAAGTAAATGCCGGAGGACCAAAAATAAACGTTTCCAGGAAGGAGGAATACTTATTATACAAGAGGGACAAGCTCTTTTAGCCGAGAAGGAAAGGGATGGTAAAAAAATACAGCCAATAGCGGCTAAGGGTAGTTATCGTAAGAGGGTTAAGACGAAGGAACGGAAATATGGCGTTTACGGCAAACCCGGACATAATGCGCGCACTTATAAAAAAGCTGTAAATACGTCTAACGAAAAAGAATCCGATTAATTAAAATTAATTTAATGCGTTATGGTTGCTTGATTTGAATTTGTTGTCGCGAGGTGTTAAAAAACGGTCCGCTTACTGGTTTGGTCCGTTCAGTGGTTGGAGACGTTAATCTTTAATAGGAAAATTATTTAAGTTTTATATTATTTATTTAGTTCTTATACTTTTATATATCGAGTAAGGTTTTTATAATCTGAATAAATATTAAAAGCTTTTTTAGTTTTATTAAAAAAAGGCTTTTATTTTTTAAAAGCGTTAATAATTACTAATAATCTTTTGTTATAGATTAAGTATTTAAGTTCTACATTTCGGAACGCCTTCGAATAATAAGCTATTAAGTACCATTTATTATTATTCTTTAATTACTTTAGGACGGCATTTATTGCGTAATTTAAAGTATCCGTTTTTAGGCGCTTTTTTCTTTTTTCTTTTTTTTTTACGTTAGGTAGTTTTATTATGGGTCTATTAATAATTATGTTCTTTAAAATCTGGAATACTTTTTTCGTATCCTTTAAAAGCTTAAACTTTTTATTAACGTACTTTTTTATAATAAGTTTCGTTAATGGTCTAATTATATTTTCGTATTTTTTAATTAAGCCGCGTACGTAACCCGTAAATCTTAAAATTTATCGAATATCGGTAACGGTTATTTTATTAAAAATAAGCCAGTTTTAACTACTTTTATTTTAAAGCGTTAAATATAAATTTAGCCGGGAATAAATATATATCTTAAAAAGTTTAACTTTTACGTATATTATATGCTTTTAATTAGGTTAGTTTAAATATTCGCCTTATTTATGATTGTAAGTATTTAAGCTATATATTTTTATGCTTTTTTAAAGTTTCGGAATAAATGAGAATATTATCAAGGTAAACGAATACGAACTTATCTAGAAATTTTCGTAAGGTAGTTATAACCAGGCGTTAGAAACTGGCGGGAGTATTAATAAGTTTTATAAATATTATTCGGTACTTGTAAAGTTTGTAACGTCCCACACCGCCTCGCGAGCCAAACCACCTCGCGAGCCGTTTTCTGGCACCTTACAACAACAAACTCAAATTAACCAACCACAACACATTAAATTAATTACAATCAATCGGATTCTTTTTCGCTAGACGTATTTATAGCTTCTTCATAAGTACGCGCATTATATCCGGGCTTGCCGCAAACGCCACACTTCCGTTCCTTCGTTTCAACCTTTTTACGACGATTACCTTTAGCCATTATTAGCTGCATTTTTTCACCATCCCCTTCCTTCGCGGCTAAAAGAGCTTGTCCTTCTTGTATAGTAAGTATTCCTTTTTTTTGGAAACGTTTATTTTTGGTTTTTCGGCGTTTATTAAGAACGTAATTGGTTTTGCGCAATTGGGCGGTTTTTTGTTCGAGAAGAGTAATTTTATGCCAAAGCATTAAGTAACTTTTGTTTAAAAAATTAACCGATTTAATTATTCTTGTCGGCGAGCTATCCTGGTAATTTTTGATTTTTTTTTTGTAAGTAACGTCCTTACTTCGTTACTTTACGGATATTTGTAAGGGTTTTCGTAAGGGGGGAAAAAATAAAACCGGCGGAGGTAAACGGGGAGACGGTCGGCGTAAGTACAACTAAAGGAATTTCGAATTCGGAAAAGACGTTATTAAAATTAAATGGAATAAGTCCAGCTTTTACGAATCCGGATTTGATGTTATCGGACGTTATGGCAGTTTTAAACGCGTCGTAGAATCCGGCGAAAAAATCTTTTTTCGTAATATAGGTATAATACCGTCGTATTAAATTCTCGATATATAACAAATAAGCGCGTTTTAAAACAGAAAAGCAGGATACGTCGAAAGGTTAAAGCCGATAGGAAGAATAAGC
This sequence comes from Monosporascus ibericus, assembly GCA_004154915.1. NCBI lineage: Eukaryota > Fungi > Ascomycota > Sordariomycetes > Xylariales > Monosporascus > Monosporascus ibericus. The sequence goes on along the minus strand of QJNU01000119.1, from coordinate 86,825 downwards.
AAGTATGCAAAGCGTAATAATGCCGTAATTCGCGTAATATTTTTCGAATTCCATTAAATAATAGCTTTCGTAGCCGTTAAGGATAAAAAAACGCTTTAATCTTTTCGTACGCGTTCGGATATGTTTATTAAAGTGTTAAATTTATTTTAAACCTAATTCGTTTGTTATCCAGTTATTATAGCTTATACCGAGCTTTTAATTAAGTGGTAATAAGTATTTTCGATACCAAGAATTAAGGTAATTTTTTTCCGCTATGATAATAAATAAAAGTAAAGTCCAACCTTGCGAATTAATAGCCTATATAACTGTTACTTATTCCCGATTACCTTATTACGCCTATTTAAGTTTTCTACGTTTTTTAGCACTTATAATTACCATATCCGTTACTATAAGAAGCCCTATTAAAAACCCCGTTTCGTTAAAGTTATAAATATCCTTTTTTGCGATACCGTATTTGGCAATTATAACCCGGATAAGGTTAAACTACTTGCGGAATACCTTTGGATTTTCGCATAAAACCCTTTGGTAATTTATTTTTCAATTTAAACGCGTCCGGAACTTTTTTTGCCATTTAACAAATCTCGACGTCCAGTTAACCCCGACACGATTTACGACGCGCTAGGTAAGCAATATATTAGCCATATTTTCAACATGTTAAAGCCGGACAGGAAATGCTCGCGCATTTAAGTTAAGGATTTTTTCGATAATCGATTTCTCTTCGGTCGGCGTCAATTTTCGCAAATCGGGGAAAATATCGGTTCGGGCGCGTTTGCCGTAATATCGGGCTTTTAAAGTAGATTCGGGGACGTTATATATAAAATACAGCTTTTTAAAGCTAAGTTTCGGGTTTCGATTTTTAGCCTGGATGGCTAAGTTTATCTTAGTTTCTTTTGTAAGGCGCTCCATGTTGTTGGTGTTAAGAAATTGGCAATTAAAGTTGGGTAGTTGATATGTTGACAAAATTGGCTCGCGAGGTGGTTTGGCTCGCAAGGTGGTGTGAGACGTTATATCGTTTTAAATGTCGTTTTTTATTTCTTTTTTTAGCCATTTTTATATAATAGTAGCCGTGTTAAAGATTAAGTACAGTAAATTACTTTACTTTGTTAACGTTTTTTTAATATATTTATAAATGTTAAAGCGCATCTATTTTTGATCGTAATACCGTTTAGCTATTTATAGTTAATTATTCTTTTTAAAAATTAAGTTTTGATTTTCGTTTATTTTTTACTTTTCATCTTTAAGTTTTAGTACCATAAGGACGGGGTAGCTAGCAGGAGAATTAAAGAGTCGAATATATCCTTTTTTAAATCAAGTTAAATAGTTTTTATAAAGTTTAAGATGATACCCTTTTTTAATAGGTATTCGGTAATCCTATTAACTATATAGTGGTAATTTATAGTTTTTTATCCTTAAATAATGTCTTAAATCCTTAGTATTTAGGTGATATCGTTTCGGCTTGATTTAAAACTTATACTTCCTTAATAATATAGGAAATTTTTTGATCTTTTTTTTAAGTAGCTTTTTTTTTTTCTTTTTTAAGAAAGTATTTAGTATTTTCAGTTAATATATGGATTATTAGACCTAAGTTATAGCATTTTTAAACTGATATTATGTTCGGAAATATCGGCAATATTTAACGAGATTCGTTTTTGGTATCTTTAGATTGAAACGAGAAATTTTTTAGTTTTTTAAAAAATTCGTCCATTTTCATATTTGGATAGGCTTCCGTTTATTGTACGTAACTTGTAAAACTTTAACTTGTATTTTTAGAGAACTTGATATCTTTTTACCGCCGCGGAAAAGATAAAGTTACTTTCGGCTTTTAAGTTGATTATAACTTTAAATGTTGTATTTTTATATTAAAAAGAACTCTTAATTTAGTTACGTAATCCCTTTATTACCTTATATAAAGTTTTATAAATTAGGGCTTTTTAATACCTTAATTTTAAAGGTTTTTAACGTTTTTTAACTATTATTATTTATTTACAAAAAAGCGTCTTTATTTTCGAGCTTTCTTTATAACGTATTTGGTATAATGATTATTTATATCCTTGTACTATTTCTTTTCACCAAACTGGCATTCGAAGGTAATTATTTTTTTCGGGTTCGACTTTTAATTTTGTATTTTTCGAATTATAAGGTTAAAAGTACGAACTTCTGAAAAAAATGTTTTTATATTTAAAAGTTCGTATTAAATACAAAGTATCCGAAAGTAATATAAGTCTCCTTACGATATAAATTTTTAACTTTATTTTAATTCGGGATGTAAATAATAAAACCTGGGGTATTTTAATTATCGGAAAATCTCTATATATTTCCATTCATTATTTGGTTCGGTAAATATTTTTTCGTTCTATCCAGGCTAAAAATTATAATTTTTTATAACTTTAAAATAAACGAAATAATTATTAAGGTAACAAATGATAAAATATAACAAATCGTGCTAATTTGCTTAAGGTTTAATATATACCGTATATTCGGGAAGTTCATAAAGTTCTGGAAATAACTATCCGTAATTATTAACGTCAGGTCGGAATTAACTATTTTCGTTATGCATTTTATACCGAAATATATCAAAATGGCAAAAGCATCTTAATTTTATAGCTATCTTAAAGGCCGTTTATCTAAGGTGATATTTATAAACTTTAGTTTTAAAGTTTTAGCAAATAAGGTAATTCTCGTATTTTAAGATATCGTTCTGAATTTAAGTAATGATGGTAATAATAAATTCTAGTTGAAAAGAAATTAAACTAACTTTTTTCTTTTTCTTTTTTGCCTTATTGTCGGTTTCTTGTTTAACCGTTTTAGCCTTTTTAAGGGATTAAGAAATTCTTTCTTTTTTAGAGTTCCTTTTAGCGGAAAAGCGATACTTGGTTTTAAAATGTCCCTTTTTGTTATAATTAAAACATTTTATATCGAACTTATCTTTTTTAGGCTTTTTTAAAGCGGTACTTACTTTTTTTAAGGCTTGCTTTTATCTTTTTTAATTCGGCTGTTAAAGTTTTTATCGTTATTTCGTTTGTTATTTTTTTTTTCGAAATACCGGTTAAAAGTACGTCGGTTAGTAATAATTATTTTATCGATATATTTCTTAAAGGATCCTATTTTAGATATTATGTATATTACGTCCTTAATTTAAGGTTTTAAGTTATCGTAAAGGGAATAAAATAACGCGTTTTTTAGAAAATTGAAAATTGCGGCCACGCGGTTAAATTTTATCGCATATTTTACCGCTAATTTAGTTTAGTAAAAGAGGTATAATTATTTTACCGCGTGCTATTCCTTATTTAGGTTTTCAAATATAGTTTGTATTCGATTTTTGAAATATTAATAATCGTTAAAAATGTAATTAAGAATATTTAAGAATTTTTCGAGGTAGTTTTCTAGGTAATTCTTTATAATTAGTTCGAATTATAAAAAAATTCGTTTAATAAGTAGTTAAAAGATAGCTATTACCTTTTCATAATTTTCCGTTAAAAAGTTTTAGTAAAACTTAAGGTAAGTTTTAACTTAAATAAAAAATCCTTTTATATTTTTAATTCCGTTATAAAGCTTTAAGGTAATTAGCTTGTAACCTTTAATTTTCGGCATTTCGTAATAGTTAGGAGGTAGGATAGTATTTTCGCAATACCGATTAGGGCTAAATAATAAGGGTGTTAAGGTTTTTTTCTTTATTTTTTAAGTAAGTTAAGTTATCCTTTTTTTGGAAAGTAAGGGTCCTTTTTCCTTATCCTTTTTTAGGGCTTAGATTTTGCGTAATAAGATCTTCATTTTTTCCTTAAGGGAAAACTTTTTCTTTTTTCTCTTTAGACCTTATAATTCCTGGATTTTTAGTTTTTTTTCCTTTTCCGAATTTCCTTAGACCTTGATAGTGTTTTTTAGAGCCGGAATTAGATGCTAGGTTTGAGAAGAAAAAAGATTTCCCTTGCTTCGAGTTATAAAAGGTATAATGTAATTAATTAATTAAAGAATTTTTTCGATAAGGGGTAAATTATTTAATTTAGTTATTAATCCCTTATTAACTTATAAAGAAAATCGGCTACATTTTTTATCTTTTAAACGTCGTTTTGTAATATCGTTCTTATTAAACTTAAAAAGGTTTATTCTTAATTAAGCTTGGAATTATCCGTTAATTATTAATTAAAAAGTTATTAAAATATAACGAACTTATTATATATTTACCTGGAAGTATAAGCAGTATTCGAAAAAGGGTTTTACTTTATAAGTAATAATAAGGTAAGAAATAATTTATTAAGGGTTTATTCGTTAAAAAAGTTTAAAGACTTTTTTTATAATAAAAAACGACTACCTTTAGCTGTAAGCTTAGATTAATAGCTAAGGAGTAAAATTAAGTAGGTGCTATTTATATAGGGAACTTGGTTTATATATAACCAACTATTTTTTAATATGTATCTCGTGAATTTATGTGATCTATATAATCTAGACCAGATTACTTAGATTACCTAGATTACTAGGAAGGCCAAGCCTTCTTACTCGTGATTTAGCCGAGACAGGTCTACACTAGGCCTTAAGTAGGTCTCTTAAAGACAGGAACCCTTGTTCCTATAACAATATGCTATTTTTATTATAAATTTAAATAAATTTAAATTAGTAATTTTATATTTTATAAACTTTAATTTTATATAACAACTTAATTTTCTATATAATTATATACATAGTTATTTATCCTATAATTTATAGCAGTATATAGTACCTAGTTGTTGTATTTTTAATTTTTAAATACCTTATTGCAATTGAATTTGCTGTTCGGAAACTAAGTGGACCCGATTTGTACAAAGAAAGTAAGCACTGTATATACACTTAACGAAGCACTGTCCGATTGCACTAAAATATGTTGTTGGTAGGTCGCGCATAGTAGCACATGATAACATACGACGTCAAGTATTCGAGGCTCAACGAGCTTCTGCCGCTGACGTACTCTGCGCTTTTTATATTGAGTAGGTAAGGAACTGATAGATCACTCGTATTGTATCGTATATCTCCATTGTTCAGCCCTTATCAACAAATGCTAGCATGGCCAGAATCACTTTGCGAACTGACCAATCATGAGAACTTCATCGTCCTTCTACATATAGCAGAAATCGATCACACGTATTCAAATCTGGGGTCTTCGCAGTTTCTCCACTAGGCGCCATACTAGTGTAGATCGTACTTTTGGATCAACAGTCGGGTAATTGTTACTTCAAATCATTCTTCTCCCGTTTTAGCCAGAGCTGAAACCTGTTTTTTGCGCTTGTTATAACATCTTCGAGCATGGCGGTCCATAGCTGCTCTTGGGTTCCAATTTCCGCCTACGGCTCACAACCAACAACATTACCGCCATCATGGTCAGAGCTCTCACATGCGTAGTAACCCCTGATGAGGCTTTGAGGACCCACTCCTTCCTACGAAGATGCGTCTTCTGGCAAGGACTCCCGGCGCTCCACTCAGCCCGCGTTCATGAACCTGGCAGCTAGCCTCTGCAGGCGGCCAGACAAGCCGGACTCCCTGATAGCAGTTTAACTTGTATCGGCCAACGTATACTCCAGACAAGGCCAAGCCAACCATGTGTGCAGCATTGTAAATAGAGGAGACCTCCTGTGCTGTCGCGAAGAGGCAGGTTGCGGCAATTCTATGAGCGGATAGTTGTTCGCCTCGGTTCGGTACGCTACCGACTTGCAAGAAACTTGGGTCGCCGTTGGAAGCTTCTTCTCGCCTCGTCTGCCCCATGACTGTTATGAACCAGTAGGAGTGGTCGGCGAATCCACTTGACACATCGCCGTTGCGCCTTGATCTATTCTCCACTGCTTGGTATATCCACACCTCCCCAGGCCCTACACTTACCCAGGGAGGAAGTAGCGCGTGCCTTGGATGACCTTCTCTTTAGTCTTTTACGATTAGCTGTTTCAATGTGCACCAACACCCGGTTTTCTCGATGTAAGAGAGACTTGCATGTAGCATATAACTGTGTTAGCATCCCACCTTCTCGGCACCTTGATATGTAGACACCAATCACGCTCCAGGGCGACCACAGTCCAAACACCTGGGAATACAGCACTCGTATGGCGGTCGTGCTACATCGGTCAGTCTTATCATCAGATTAAATTCAAACCCGCCGCCGCCCCCTGCTCGCCTTTGACCAAGACGCTCTTATAACTGCGTGATGGAATTCTCACCTCCGCCTCTGACCGTGTCGCCTGGTTCTCCCCCTGAGACATTGTATTCGGGAAGTCCAACACTAGACTACCTTCAGCCACATTTAATGGGAAGTCACCAAAAGATTACGAACTTATACGGGCAGGCTTGTGCCACTTCGTCTTCTGTCATGGATGCGCAGAACTCATTACCGCCTCAAGATACAGCGACTCCGCATGGGTTGTCTGCGAGTACCGTGCCTCAGCCTTTACCAGCATTAAGCTTACCGAACATTCTCTCGGCAGAGTACGATCCCTTCGCGAACTATGAGCCCGGCCCAACCAGCCACTACAGCCATCATGTGTATACTTCGCAGCCGTCCCAGGGCTCGATGGTATCAAATAATTCCTCGCTAGCCGGGACGCCTTGCCGCTCTCCGGACCCGGTGGGGAGGTATGGGCATCCGTATCCCCGGATGACGACACCTACAACACGAACCAAGGCGGACGGCGTCGTTGACTACGCCAGAGCGTCTGCGGCGTCCCAGTATCCCTCACCTCGCTCTTCTCATGCCGTCCCGACGAGCTCGAACAGCTACGCGGGTGATGGTGTCAGCCCGGGTTATCTAACAGAGTTGTCTTCGACGACGTGGTCAAGATCTGAATACCTCCCACTCGAGTCGGAACACCCTCCTACCGGTACTGGGAGTCTCGGACCCACTCTTCTCCGGGAGAGGCGACTGACCCGAGCGCAACGAAACCAGAAGAAGCCCCGGAAATGCACCACAAAAGAGGAAGCAAATTTTGTATGCGAAGTCGAGGGGTGTGGCAAGCTCTTTAGCAGAAGCTACAACTACAAGGCTCATAAGGAAACACATGACGAGAAGAGGGAGTATCCGTTTCCTTGCGCGGTGCCCGACTGCAAGAAGAAATTTGTACGGAAGACGGACCTTCAGAGACATAATCAAAGTGTACACATGAAGGAAAGGAATCATGGATGCGACTACTGCGGACGAATGTTTGCTCGCAAAGATACTCTTCGAAGGCACGTACCTTCTTGAACGAAACCCCCCCTTTTCCCTCCTCAGGAACCCACATCAGATCCCTTGCTAACTTCTCATAGGCATATGGAAGACGGCTGTTCCAAGCGATTCGACATTGGAACTCTCGATATACATGGTCAGAGCCACGATGTTTGCAATCCCAGTACGAGACACTTTGGCAACTCTGGAGGACAATTTGTGCCTCCGCCGCCTCACCTGCCTTCCCGATCGAAATCTCCGGCGAGGAGCAGCGTCTATCTAAGTCATATTCCGTCCTTTACGACCAACAGATGAGGACATGACATTTACACATTAAGACTTCCGTCGGGTTTCATTGTTTTCCTATTTGGAGTCTGCAGTGGCAGACGGCGCGGCGGATAAGCATATTGTAACGCCTGTGGGGACCACACGGCTGTAATTCTGCGTCGCTTCCGGCGTCTGGGGGAATAAACAAGCCCTAAACGATGTACGAGTATTTGCATGATCGGCTACGACGGAAGGCATGTGGGGTAAACGGCGTTCAAGGGGATTTTGGGTACAGAAAGCGAGCTGCCTGTAACATTAACTACTACGGCCTAATCGACTCACGACGACAAGGGAAAGGGTTATGGGTCCAGGGATCCAAAAGTAGGAAAGCTGTCCACCTCATTTGCGTCAATCAGGAGCGGGCAGGAGTTCGCGAAAAATTGGCAAGGGAGCTTTACTTTACTTGAGCTACCCACGCAGTAAATAAAGCAGGGGTAGCTTGATTGCAAACCACTTCAAAATGCTACCTTACTAGTATCCTGTTTCTCAGTCAATACGGTTCGCGCTTCTTTAACACCAGGTTGTAATAATAGAAACCCCTTTTCTCTAAGGGACAGATCCATATGTATGCCTGGACCATGATAGCGAAAAGGCCGTGATCTATCTTCTACCCTAGTGATCTCCTTGGCGGTACCAAAGCTCGGGAGAGGTCAACCTACAGTGGAATCCTTGCTTATCGTTAGTACGGTTTCTTATTCAGCGGGGCCCAATACTCAGCCACTCCAACCGATTATATGGCACAACATACACTAGTTTAATTAATAAGCTAATCGGGATTCATATCATTCAGTCCGATTTGCAAGGCCCGTGCTTCAGGCTTTTCCGCCGTACAAATATGGTACTTGTGGCATGAGATAGAACCTATGGAGGGAAGCCGCCTAAGGGCCTACTTTTTTGGGCCGTATGAACAATAGACAAGGTTCCTACTTGTACAGCTGCAGGTTGGAACAGGGTAGTTTCGGACCGCCGGGCGCCAAGGACCAACATACAGTATTACTTAATCGTCCAGATGAGACTTGTTAGTGGCAAGGCTGGGTTGCATTATTACCAGCGCTGCATCCCTAACAATACTACGCACGTCTTAGTAGGATCACACCAACCAACTCAAGCACATGCACAGGAGCCGGACCCGTCATACGCGACGATGATCGCGAAGGGCTTACTATCTTAATATTAGACTAACAGTGAAAGACTCACTTTGGTGAGGGTGGGTTCGCCTAAAAAGGGGCCGAGCATCTTGCCAGCTGCCTGCCAGCTGGTCCCACTTAAACGGTTATCTAGAAAACTGCGCCAACGTCAGGAGACAACCGCTAAAGAGCCCTAGAAACGAACGTTGCATTAGCGTGCGAGTCTCCACGTAACGAGGTTCTGTAGTTATAACTCTCGATGCTAGCGCTGATGCCCCCCTCCCAGTCCCGCAATTTCGGAGACCCAAACCTGTGGCTTCTGTGCCTAAGGGGGTTTAGCCTCTGCACGGTACTTTTTGGGCGCATGGCATTAGACCGATGCTGGAGAAACCTCGGTTGATGGAAACGCTTGGATGAACATCGCGCACGGGAGCCACCCCAGTCTATCTTGGGCAACTTGAAGTGATCTACGGTACATACAATATGTATGAAATTAGATGGATCCTATCCTTGTATATACTGAATCACTATCCGCAACAGGGCTTACCTGATTTCTCAGCTGAAAATCACAGGAAGATATGGATGGAGCAATCGCATATTGAAGAGCTGCGTGCGTGTTCTACGAGCCCCAGCGGAAGGTACGCTATAGCGTAACGTATGTGCAACTAGGTATATGGTCCAAATACTACATGGAGGCGTAGCTAGAATCATCCATTATGTTGCACGTAGGCATAGGGCGATAGACTTACATATAATTAGATATGCGGTACCGTTGCGTCGTTACCCGAAGATGACCCCAAACGAAATGCAAAATCAGTTCTATCCTTATTCAAGCGCTATAAAGGACGGGCAACAGAGCACTGAAAGGTATACGGCATGACTATGGAGTGCTCCCATTGGATTTGGAATCAATAGTCTCCAGTATTCCACTCTCTGCTGCAAAATAACTACCCGCGGGAAATATGGTAATGTCATAGCAACCGTGGCCTTATGTAAAGACCGTCATGGGCCACGCACTCTAGCTGAACATGGTGCTGATTGGTATGTTAGCTGCTCAGCTGTAAACGATATTTATCGTTACAACTTTATAAGTACACGTAAGCATTATTGCATATACATACATAGACACGTGGAATTAAACTCTTAACAATAACAAAATATTCAAAAAGGGGAAGAGGCGTCACCATTGCCTTCCCAAAGATCAGGAAAAGTACCATATTGGGGGACGCCTGGATTCGGTCCGTCTCCCCATCAGCCTTACCTGCGGTCGGAAACTACCCAATGAAGAATCCCGGCGATATGCAAGAAGCCCTAAGCATTTCACAGCCGGCGTCCCCAATACAACGGCTTACTATTGCCCATATAGTAATTAAGTACGTATTTTCACCGGTGGCTCTCTGGATGGCTGTTGCTCCCTTCTCATCGGTCGAAGAAAGAACCACCAGCAGATATAGAGTATCCTGTCTCAGCTTTAATTGCCAGCCTGGTATATACGGGAAAGAAGCGACTACCCGTGTGGCTTTTTTCCATCGGGACTTCTGCTTAGTCAATGACCTTTCTTAGAGGTGTCATGCACAAGGTACTGGGGCGTGGCGTCGCACCGTTTCTCAACCACGTGGAAGGATCCGGAACGCCAATCGTGTCAGCCGCCTCCTGCATCCAACGGCATCCAACTGCATCCAACTGGCAGCCTCACGGCTCAGACCTCCCTAGTACATTCCCGACCCTGAGATCAGTTCGTTGGAGAAGGCGGTGACCCTATGATTTATTTTAAGTCCTGCATGTGCTTCCCATTCCTAGGAGCTGAAATTCAGCTGGTATGAGTACCCGGGTAGGTAGGGATATGGTACACGGCACTATCACCCCACAACTTCCCGCTGTGGTCCAATGCCTTGGCCAATCGGAGCCTTGATCCCTGATCCCTGTCCCAAGCCATCCGCGCTGCATCTGCCGTGTAACCGATGTCGTCCCCGAAATCACACGCCTTGATATCTTGTCGCCTATGTGACGGGGAGCTCTGAGATAGTGGGCAATGGTCTCCAGAACGAAAACATCCAAACTCAGAGATATCAAGCGGCACCTGCGCTGGTCATCGAGGTTGGTATTGGAGAATATGACATCATGACAGCAATGTACAAGAGGCAGGGCTTAGCGGTGATCCTCCAGACCGAAAAATCATCCTTCGCCTAGACCCAGTCCTAGCCGGTGCAGGTCAGCGATTTCCACGCCTAACTGCTTAATGCCCCCTGTCAGAGTATCCTTTTTTTGGCAAGATTTCAGTGGAACAGCCCCAGCTGGCCCGTTCAGTAGAAGATGATTGCGACGCCGACACGTTCTGGACACGATAAACCCCTACAAACATAACCATATCTGTATATTGCCTGGGAAAGGCAGCCCTGAACCCCCCGAGTTATATCGAATAAGCTTATCTATGTAGGTAACCAAGTGGTTTCAGGAAACCGCACAGTCGCAAATCTCTACTCCGCGACACCCCTTTGCGTGATTCGGGTAGGTGGAGAAGTTCGCTGATTCTTAATCATCCTCGGCAGACCGATCGATCCCTCTACTGAGGGGAAGGCAATTAGCATCGCTATGCACCGGATTTTAGCTTAGACTGGAAACCAACTTTTTCAGTAAACATGCAATGGCATACGCAATAGTCGTTAGCGTCCTGACTCACGTCGGCTGTTCTTGCCTGCTCACCGTCATGGTCGTGATCTACCCCTTACTGTCTATGCACCCCGCTGCTGACGGGCTGTATCCGCAGCTCTTGGTCTACTAGAAGCGTTGGAAATATCATGTATGTGATGCCTGGCCGGAGATCGAAGGGGCCCCTAATTCGAAGTAACTCGCCCAACATGGGACATCCTTCAGAGACACGCAGGGGGAAGCCGGCTCTCCATGTCAGTAGCATCCGTCGGATTCACGGTCTAGTACCACGTCTGTTACATAGTTACCAGGGTCTTTTCATATAACGGCGACGATGGAGGATTCGGTATGAGATACCATTTCCTCGCCACATATTGCAGGTAGTGGATGCGTCACATCACTAAGAATAACGAAGACTACATTGAAGCGGATACCGGTTCACAATCAAGGCCAATGTCGTTATTGTGCGTGCGTACCAGTCCTAACGGAAGCTTTATCATGGTCTGGTAGGATAAAAAGAGTTCTAGGAGGGGGGCGTTGGCGGAACGCCAGCGGGGCATAATCACTGTGCGGGGGACACCCCAAGTAAGACTGGACGACCGACAATTCTACGGAGGCAATGAGTCCTAGAGCATGTTTTACGCCTCCAGAATCCGGCTCTAGCCCACAGTCGACCTCCACAATTCGTCGTATATCATCAACCATCATCCCCAAATCCGTGGTTCCCAGAACCCCCCCCAAACGCCGAAGTATAACCCATGGCCTATCAAACCAGAATTGCGTAGCTGCGTGAGCCACGTTCTCTCACCACCTCTATTCGCCATAAACAAGCCCGGGAACGCCGTAGACTGCATATGTACAGGATTCCTTGCGGGAATAGTTAAGCACCAGGAGCAGAAGTACGGCGTAGTCGGATCAGAGGTTACCAAGGCAAGCTAGGTTCCACACGATCTCATTCTATGCAAGGTGGCGATGAGGCGAAAGATCAAGGCGGAGTGTCCCTTTGCCCATAAAAGCGTAGTCGAAAGAAGCGTCAACATCATATTTGCAGACCTGACGCTCACTACGCTTGGTATTTCCTGCCTTGACCCTAAGCAGTCGTAATCAAGACTGTCTAGGCTATCTGCCGGAGCGGAAAGGAGACCAGGCGCCGCAAGGTGGCGATATTACTTGGTTGGGCCAATCACGCCTGCTGGTACAGAGCTACCCAAGTTTCTTGTACCGAATGCACTTTTACTGTGGCCTATCGGACTCTTCTAGGAGTCCGTCATTAGATAATTATGGAATCTTGGACCTTTCCTTGAGCGTGCTGTCTTGCATCGAGCACCTGCCGCCGTGGATCTAGATGGTCACGGAGAACAATTGCCAGCAGACCTACCCCCGAGGCGAGAGAATTCCACTTCTGCCAAACGCGACTATACTCCTCTAACACCAGTTATTAGGACCCATCGACGAAGCCGGACGCGCCGCGAGTAGAGAATAAAGGCACTCGTTGCACCTCCTAGTTAGGCGGGGCTCTATGGCTTTTCTGAATCTAACAATCCACCATTTGGACCTGGTAAACCCCCTGTCGTCCGCATCCCCATTGATGTCAAAGGTCACGTATCCCCCCTGGATCGAATGCTACCGAAGGAGGCCCGGGAAATGAGGACGTTCCAGGTCTAGAACGAGTGACGCCTGATGAAACATAGGCATTCCATACCTAGATAGCCAGTCTGCTTCCCGTGTTTTCATTGGCGTTTTATATTTCAACTTTAATTTTAATTCTTAGAGCTGCGGAAGTCGGCTCTTCTTCAGTACCTCTGACGCAACGGCGTTGTCTCTTGAACTTCCGCGACCCATGGTAACCGATGCGCAGAATCCCGTATCCCACTCCCCTGAGCGTAGAGCATACGGGTAAAGCCCCTCCTCAAAAAATTTTTTTAGACCGAATCTACTGGCTGGGAAATAACTGTTAACTTGCGATATTCGAAACGGACGTCATATAGGGGCAGCAGCTGGACGAGGCTTTGTCCGGCACTCTTGTAGTAAAACTCGATTTGTGCAGCAAGATCTAGCCAGTCCTGTTCTTCTCCCCCTCCATTATCTCGTATTTGCTGGAGTCGGGCATAAGGCACTCCCCCTTCTGCCCCGAGCCCAGTACTGTGAGAGATCGACCATAGTGAGGCAGTAGTATGCGACGATGTTCCCATGGAAAGCTCCGAGGTAGTCACTACAAGGCAGACCTCCCGCTTCGAATCAATCACAGTGCAATGCCGCCGAGAGTCCCAGTCAGGCAGCCAGCCAGTACGACTCGGAGGTGCTCTTTCATACCGCATAGCTATCGCATGATCTGCTATAAGAGGGGGAAATCCGGTAATGTTGCTATAATAGACTCCTTGGAACAGTATTGGGAGGACACACAGAAAAGACTTTTGAGGGTATTTACTTACGGACGATTAGACAGTGGATGCGAAATGCGGCAGAAAATAATATGAGAATAAAAGATCACCTTCAAGTACCTTTTAAAAGCTTGAGGATAAAGTCAAGATGAGGACGGTGAGAACGACTTGTTGATGCCCGACGAGGACATGTCGATGTTACATATTTCAAGAAAAGGATAAATCACGCCAAGGGTATTCGCTCTATACATGCTGGCAGCGTCTAAACAAAAGTGCGTTGGGCTGAGTTAACCCCTTAACGACCATGGCAAAGCAAGCATCTGTCTATCTAAGTTAGTCCCGCCGTCTAACTCGTCGACGAGACAATCCGCTTGGTGGCTTTGACCGCCCTCATGGCCGGCAACGTGTTCGCCTTGCCCGGCTTCCTGCCGATTTCCATACAGAGCATGCGGATAAGGTCGTGATTTACCCAGTAGCTCGAGTGTGCACTGAGCATGTTCAGGTACTGCAACTCGAGAGGGCCGCCGCCCGACCGTAGGAAGTAGTCGATTTGGCCGTTGTCATTCAGAAGATACGCCTTCTTCTCCGCGATCTCCTCGCGCGTGAAATCGTGGACCTCTAACTCTAGCTGGGAAGGCAGGCGTACTGTTGGAGGTCTGGAAATGCCGGGATTGGCCGAGGCGTTGGACGAAGAGACCCCAGGCACCATGCTCATCACTGCGTTGCCCATAGACTGCAAAAGGGAGGTGGTCGTACTCGGGACATATGCTGTTTTTAAACTAGCTGCGTAGGTTGGGTCCACAGTACCGTTGAGGAAGTAAGCAACAGCATCTTCCCTTGCGAGGACATTGTAGATGTTGTCCACGGCGACGCAGCCGAACGAGCCTGCATTGCCGACTACGCCTGCCGACACGGTATCAGCCGGGTCTGCACCTGGTTTCTTGCGCCCTCTCCGAGGCATTAGGGCTCCTCTCTCAAGGAGCAAGAAGAACGCCGCTGGGCTACCTAGGAGGAATAGGTTTTTCGTATCAAATTCGAAATGTTCGAGTTGCATGGGATTCTCCAGCTGCAACGGGGGTACAAGTGTGGGCTGTCGCGATAGTACCTCGAGTGACATAACGCTCCCAAGCGAATGTCCGATCACATGGACCCTTCCCCTCTTCGAAAAACCCGGATTGTTCTGGCACCAGAGCCTATAGACTCGGTTTGCTTCACTGACCACGGCCGCCACCATCTTCGGCTTGTGATGTGACATATAGAATGGGATATCAAACATGACATCAGAAATCATACTGCGGATGGCCGGGATGGTCTTAGGTTCAATATCCCTCAGGCCGAAACCCTGCGGGTTGTAGGTGTCCTTGTCCTCTTCTTTCGTCGGGCCCCCTTCTTCGAACGACAAATTTTGTCTCCAGTTCACCGGAAGTACCATAATGCCATTTTGGCCATCCCGTAACACTGCCCTAACGGCTTCGTTCCGAAGCTCTACGTTGATGGCTCGTCGAAAGGCGTTTATGGCATGTGTGAAATGGTAAGTCTCGACGCGTTCTGCCAATTTCTGCCCAATGCCATGGACCACCAATACTAGGTCGCTGACTTGGCCACATTCTTTCTCGGCTTTGCAAGCAGCGCAAACACCTTGCCCGGGCCTCTGGCTGTCGTTTTCACCAGCTAACCCATATCGTTGAGAGTATTGCTGCTGTGTCTGTTTCTTCCGGTGTTTTTTCATCCATGTTTCGTAGTCAAATCCTCGCACAACCGGGATGCCAATCGTGAAACCCTTAGCTATCTTCGCGACTGGCCTTCTACCGTAGTACGCCGAGGGTTTCAAGCTCGGTTTGAGAAGAAATGCAGTGGTGCTGTCCTTATATATGACATGGTATTGCTCGAACTTCTTTTGCGCCGGAGCCGGCGCTGTATTGTCCTCGTTGGAGGTAGGTAACAGACTTCCCTCCGCAGCTGCTTCGCCACGGAAACAACGTGCGGCACAGAAGGGGTTGCTTGATATTGGTGGCTCGGCGTCTTCTCCTTGTAATCTTTGCCTGGCCGAAGATTTGGGCTCTGTTGGCCATAGCGGGTGCGACACCTTCTCCTCCCCCAACGGGCCTACTTCTATTGCGGACCTCAATTCATCAGCCCAAGTCTCGGTGTGAGGCTTGAGCTCTCGATAGCCTGCTTCTAGCTGATTGGCAACAACGGGATCGAGCGGTCTCATATCATCTCTACGCGACGTCAACGAGCCACACCTATCCCACGGGTACGACGACTCTTACCTATAGAACCAAGTTGCCCTCAGGACGGTGGCGATGTCATTAACTGGGGACCAGTATATCGGTTTCATCTGTAACGCCGGGAGCGAGACTTTGTGAAGCCTAGAGACCCCAACGGGTACATCGACGGAATTGTGATACTGCTCCTTCTCGCTTTGTGGAAGCAGAGTGCGGGGAGAGTCCGTGGCATCAATCTGTTTCTCTTCTACACCAGAAAGTCTAGTTGCTTTGCTATATAAGCTTGACGTAGCAGCTCTCGGCAGTGAGGACGGCGGAGAGAACAAGGCGGGCTCTGGTGTACCTACTCGTACAAAGGGCCTACCTGAGATGCCGTGAGCTGGGAGTGAGGACCTGGCAACAACAGGCATGTCCCCATCCGTGGCAGGCAAGGAAACGCTTTGGACATTTGACTGAGGCAGTGCTCTTGTTGTTAATTCCCGAGAGACCGAAGCGTCCGCTAACTCTCTTTTGCTAGAGGGGAGACTGCCCGGATAGTCGAAGAGCCTGCCACTAAACCTATTTTCCCTTCTGGTAACAGATGCCTCAGAATTCGTACGCGGCGTCGCCATCTCGGCCATGACATCCTGGGCGACCTTCTCTCTGTCCAGCGCTTTCTGGTGTCTCCTGGCAACAGCGCAGAACGATGTCCGTAAGGCGATCCCAACATCGGAGAGAAGATCACGACAGCATAGAGTTACCGTAGTGCCTGGGGCGGATACTGGGTCTACAGGATCGATGACGGGTTGCATCGTTTCTCGCGATGGGCCCTCACGAGCATGCTTTTCGGCATGCTTCACAGCCAGATCGTGGACGATGGCAGTCAATTTGTCGGCATTGGCGCGGGCTAGGGATGGGCTGGGGCATCGACTACGTCGGGCCTGGACGTGGTTGCGACGACGTTGGGCGGAAGCAAGGCCAAGCCAAGCCCTTTCCAGCGCATTGTTATCCCCCCGTGAGAACGGCTGGAGATTACCTTTGGAAGCCTTCGAGTCGGTCGTGGTAGCGGTAATGGCGGATGCAGAGAGAGGGTCATCAATGGGGATCGGGGAGTTATAGAAGTACTGGGCGTTTATCGGAGGTATATCGTCGACCTCGGAGAGCGGAAAGGGTTGAGTCACGGGTGCTAGACGACATTCTGGCCCGAAGTTATGGGATTTGGGGATATCCCCGTAGTAGTTCATATTTCGGGACAGGACGTCATAGGTTGGCTGGCGGCGATGGCGGCGGCAGACGGAAGCCGAGGTGATGACGGGGTTGCTAACATGTAAGATCTCTGGTTACACCCATGCTATGCAGAGATGTCAGGCTGTTGGGAGTAAGAAGTAGAGCTTGCAAGAGTCAACCTCCGGCTGAGTTACTGCGTAGGTTCAGATGGGATAATTTCATGAGCCTGACTTTTCATGCACGCACGTTACTCGACTGATCAGCTGCTAGAAGGATTCAAGTGGGAATCCGTGTCACACGTAAGCTGTCCCCGTCTCTCGTCGAGAGGCTGTTATTCCAGTCTGTCTATGTATGCGGAGGTGCGAAATCAGTTAAGGCCAAGTGGCTCTCGAGGGAAAATTGTAGTCCCCAGTAGTGTTAATGTTAGTTAAGCACGTCAGAGCATGACATGTGAGAGAATGTTAGCGATTTTATGACGTGTGAGAGAAGTGTGGCTGGTGTTTGGTTTACCTTGCTTCGTTCGGTGCCACACATCCTTAGAGCCATTACCTCATATTATGGGCGACATCCTACGTGCTAAGCTGCACGGCGAGGTACCTACAGTACCAGTACTGTACGCATATTTAGTGCCTTCAACGTTGGAGCTAGAGCCCGCCGCGGGGCCGGGCGGTTATGTTCACCCAGAGCCCACCAATGGACCCGTCATTCCGGGACCAGCAATTGCTCCATATTAGGTATATGATAGCCAGTTTGGTACACGACCTGTAATGTGGGCGGGCAGCATACATAGCTCGAAGAAGACATAGTGTAGCTAATCGCATGCGTGGCTGGTTTGACGCCACCTACCAGAACACTACTAGAGCATGTCAATTCTCCGGTCCACTACCACCTGAAGGCTGACATACATACAGCACCATCAGACTATATATATACGTGCTTGCCTAGGCGCCAATCGAACAGGGGTTGCCCCCTTGTGCTTCCCCGGGATGGATGCTTAACGCAGTATGCATCGAGATGGGTTGGCGCGTACATGCATACATATCAGCGGGGATCGTCCATGAAGCTAAATATGTAATCATACCCAAGCGGCGAAACTCTTTGCTGCGACGGCCATTCGCGAAACATATAACGATGTGAGATACATAGTAGACTCGTACCAGGGCGAAACATGTACGTGCCTACCTAAGCTATATCATAAACCTCCGATAATGCGTAATTGGGTAAGGTTTTAGTCTGATACGCTGAGTCTAACCGTTAGTTGAAAGCCTGCCGTATACTCGGTATCAGGCCGAAGATTAACATTCTAGCCAGGTATCTTCTAAAGTTGGCTCTGGCTTCATTATTAGGTCTAGTTTCAATTTATATAAGAGCTTTTAGCATCTTAATCAAGCAGTTATTTTAATTGTAATTCTTAACCAGGATGATAAACTTTCCCTAGGACGTAATATGACCCCTCTAAGTAGACGGAGCCATGCTGCCAGCATTATTAGCCCGTAACTAACGAGCCCCCGTGCTCCGTCCTATTGGTCGTCGCTGAAGGTATCCGCTTGGATCTTCATTCCCTGCGGCTATCCACACAATAATAATAGACTACTAATAAGACATTAGCTTCGGAGACACACTCCATCCACAAGCACATACGTCGCCAGTTGGTGCGTATGATCATCAGATGCTCCCTCCTCTTCGGCTGCATCTCGTTTATCTTACGGCATGGAATAGGGGCAATGGAGCGTTAGTCTTCGCTGTGCATACTGATATATTCCTCAACTGGTCGATTTAACTGGGTTTTCCGTGCGGGGATATCATCGTGGATGGATAGCAACTTTCAGTTGAGGCGGGGAATGTGTAGTGTTATTAACGGTTGGGGTTGCCATACTTCTAATTACAATTGCAGCGTCCGTCACGAAACTTGCCTATCTAACAAGTAATCTTATGAAGCAGGTACTCTAAACCTTGCGTAGGGAGCCAGGTCTTGACGAGGTTCTTTGTCAGTTCTCATGACAGAAACTCCTTGGGCTCTTTATAACAACGCGTCTCTTTGTCAAGAATAGTATTAGGTGACATAAACCCTTTACACCTGGAAACGAGGCTTATTGCCGAACTGCTCAACACTCAACACCAGATCCTACTACAGATATCTCGGGGATTAGACCCAAACCCGATCAGCCCTTGTCACCCCCTGTCAATCCAAGAGGCAAATGAAGTGGCGGGCCGCAGATTGGAGTGTCTCGAAGCACTGCTGATCACCACGACCCAACACATAACTACTGTGTATGTGTGAAATGAAGAACATATAGTACTCCCCCAGGACAGAATCTCACCTCCTATTAGGAACCCAGGAACCCGTTGTGTTTCCAAGAACCATCCTTATCCGCAGCGAAGATAATTGCGAAGAGGCAATTCGACCACAACCTTGAGATATACCATACATATATCATGTATGGTACGGTATATGCGTACCTCCGACACAAGTCATATTCAATTTGCTCTCGACTCCCCCATCTTTGTCTTATCTGCCGCCGTGCCTCCCCGCAACAGGGGGGTCCTGGGCGATAAGGTTGCGACTCCAATCAGCATCAACGCCACAAGTGAAACATCAACGCTGATACCTATACCCCTCGTACTACACTACAATTGTGTTTCTTCCCTTCCCCCCTCCTGTCTTGTTCGGTTTTCCTCTCTCTCAACAGTTTCACGGAGCTCTATTTAGACCTCTCTTATACTAAGAGACAGGATCCATCTTGTGGGCTCTGAAATTGTGTACTTAGTAACGCAATACCGTACTCGCCCTAGAGCGTCCATTCTTGAGTCAACCTTGTCGCCAATTTAGTCCCTGTTTTTCTATTGGCCCCCTACTACTTCCCCGCAACCTCCTTTACCTCGACAGCGTATCCATCGTGGACTAGTTGCATGATCCGCGAGGAGCGTCAGCCCAGATGACTTATAGAGTCGTGACAACCTCAGAATCGTAACTGGCCTTGTATCTCGGTTCTTGAAAACATCTATCTATCCTCCTATTTAGCATTTCCCAAGGATACGGTGCGCCCAAACATAGTCTGAGATTATGGCCACAATTGCTTTGCCGAGACCGATCCCGCATCATCGATCTTCCTCAGGCATCGTTACTCTAACTTCCCCCATTGCTCTTGACAGCCTCAATACGCAACAGGTGCCATGTGCTGTACCTGTCCCCAACAAGCATATCCCAGCGTGCCCCACTGGGCCAGCACCTACTCAGGAACCCAACACTCCTCCGGCATCCCCGAAGAGCGAAGATGAACCCCGACAGCCATCTCTGTTGCACCCACCTGATGGGTACACCCGTCTGGAGCTGGGTGCTCTTACAATCTATAGCATTGGTGCCAGAGATGTGGCTAGGGCTCTAGACTACATCTCACGAGAGCCCCTGCCAGACCCTTCGCTGGTCTTTCCCTGGTTTCATGGTTTACACCCAAACAATCATATTCAGCAGGCATTCTTCATTGCAAGGAGGAGGGCTCTGAGGAGGACGCCGTGCTGCCTGCGAGGGATCACGGTCGCCAAAGCTGATGGGAATCTTGCCGCGTCCCGGTTGAAAGGTGCTATTTCACCAGAAGAATTCTTGCAGCCGGACTCGGACGGCGAGTTCATCGACATAGACCCGAAAGAGGGCTTCTCCGTCAGGAACTTCCAGATTCAAGCCGCCAAATCAGCCATGACATCTGATATCATCGTGTATGGGGACGACGCCGCTCAAGTCCGGAAGCTAGGATGGGAGATTGCTTCGGCTCAGTCAAAGTGGCGAGAGAGACACTTACGTCAAAACCAGGAGATACCCGAATATAACACTTTCATTTGTTTGAATTCATTCAAGGAGTTCGAAGAGATGCATGGTGAGATTGTAGCCGTTGACTCGGAAGGCCGCTTGACAGGCGCTATTGTGGACCTCTTCCATCAGGAGAGGGCGGAAATGTACGCCATGTCAAAGGCATCCCAGATCTCCCATAACGTATGGCTAGGACCGACCCCGGAGCCAGGTGGCGAAGAGGAGAAGGAGTATGATGTTATGATTGAATGCAGTGACCTTGGTCGGCTAAGTCCTTCAACGCTGCAAGCAATCGCCGAGCGGCCCGACGACGATATCAAGGATCCATACCTGGAATTCCCGTCGTCGGGAAGCATCCTCCCACCAACGTGGTCTCATGCCGAAGCAGACGGGATACTCGAGACCTGCAAATGGATATGGCATCTCGCTCACGGAACGCTCCCGGCGAGACAGGACATCGATTCAGATGGTGATACAACCATGTCCGACAGGATGACTGGTACCTGCCGGCCGCGAAAGATCCTCATACACTGTGCCGATGGGTATACCGAGTCTACGATGCTTGGCATCGCCTACTTCAGTTACAGCACTGGACGACCTGTTCCAGATGCCTGGCTGAATCTGCACACATCCATGAAGCGAAACTTTTTCGCGTACCCAACCGACGTAGCTTTGCTTACTTCAATATCGGCACGACTACTACGCGAGTCGCCTGTTTGCGCAGACAAGAGCCTCTCGGAAATCACGTCTCTAGTGAAGGACGAGCCAAGATGGCTCGCTAGCCTGGACGGCTCCTTCCCCAGCCGAGTGCTCGACTATATGTATCTGGGCAATATCGGGCACGCCAATAACCCCGACCTGCTCAAGGCGTTGGGGATCGGCCAAATTCTCAGTGTCGGCGAGACGGCGATGTGGCGGGATGGTGAGCTTGAGGAATGGGGTGAAGATAACGTGTATGTGATCCAGGGGGTGCAGGATAACGGCATTGATCCTTTAAAGGAAGAATTTGCGAACTGTCTAGAATTTATCGGTAAGTCATTAGCGTTGACCCCTCCTGAGTCCGCAGCAGTGCTTTTCCCCGCGCGGATTGGGGCTTTCCCCTTTGTGCCTTTGTGGATCCGAAGGGCTAACGGGATCTACTCCGCAGACCGGGGCCGTCGGAATGGGACCGCAACGCTGGTCCACTGTCGGGTCGGCGTCTCTCGTAGCGCCACCATCTGCATCGCGGAAGTGATGCGCTCCCTGAACCTCTCGTTGCCGCGGGCATACTGTTTTGTCCGCGCTCGTCGGTTGAACGTCATCATCCAGCCTCACCTGAGATTTATCTACGAGCTGCTCAAGTGGGAAGAAAGGTTGCAGACTAAGCACCGAGCTGAAAATGCTCCCGGGGAGACAGGCCTGCACCGAGAGATGGAATGGGCCGAGATCGCCCGAGAAATCGCTCTCATGAATCGACCTTACGCCAGGTAAACCGTTGCAGGTGAAAGCCTGTAAATGGATTGCCTTCGGGATGACACCGATAATACCACTCTTCTCGCGCAGGCTAGTGGCGAGGAATAACGCCGTATCGCGGACAGATATTTGTTCTGCTTTTGGACCACAGTCATACCCATTCGCTAACACTATTTGGCATCTTGGGTTTTCCGTTTTGGGGTAATGGAAAAGGGACGTTATTTGGAGACGGCAACACGTATCTGAACAGCCGGCTCTTTCTTCTTTTTGACGATGGCACGAAAATTTTCTTTTTTTCTTCTCTGCCGGGATTTTATTCACGCAATTACGGACGAAAAGGCAGGGGAGGCTCAAGGGGGTTGGGGCCACTTCCTACACTTCCGGTGGCCCTAATGTATTATCATCCCATTTGATGGCGCCATATTTGGCCATTTGATTTGTCGCGGGGAGTAAGTTAGCGAGACGAGGATGGGGTCTGATCTGGTCCGATTTAATCCGAGCCAGTGACTGGTCTTCCATTTCTCTTTATTTACCGACCACACATATTGGCCCCTTACATCCAAAGGCGGCAGGGGGGTTTTGCGAGGAGCGAGATTTACGATACGGATGTTGGTATTGCTGGGCTTGGGTCGAAGGCGTCGAGAAATTGTCGCTCCTTCTGTCGTTTTTGGAAACCGGTTTTAAGCTACGTGGGCGAGTGAGTGTGCTGGCCTCACCTCGGGTCATAGACAATACCTGCCCCAAAAGAATATCAAGGAAACAAAACACGCGAGGTATGAATTTCTGCCGCTGTATAAATGATGACTGGGCTTTTTTCGCCTCCCCGTGATTTCCCCTTCTGTTCATGGCTCGGATGTCTCAGATGGCTTGAGTTTCAGCGCCTAAGTGTCCAAAGAGGAGGGATGATGAGATCGACGACGGACGGTAATGGAGAAGTACTACCACATCTTCAAAAGCGGTCGGCACGCAAGACGTATTCATGAGCAGTTATATTAAGAATAGGTGGCTGAATTGCCCGCTTGATTCATGAGACCGAAGACGCCAAACGCTAATGCCAGAACAATTCCCTAAACCATCAAGTGACAGGTTCCAACCGGATCGGGGGTATCCGTGATCGCCGAGGTGATATGGCCTCCTCCCTTACGAGGCTGCAAAGCAACACAACGCCGTTTAAATGCTAAACATGACGGACGACTTAGCGACAGTATGAACAATCCTATCCTGCTCTCCCGGGATAGAGATTTGTCCTCTACCTTAGTCCTACTTCTGGAGCAGGTCAGTAGTTTCACCCATGAGCGCAGCAGTCAACCCGCGGTGTCCATGACGTAAGCCTTTTAAAGAAAAAGGAGCAAGACGTAAAGTTACCACCGCCCTAAGGCTCATAACCGGAGGCATCGAGCTTGTCGTCACTATCAAGGACCCTATAATACAGTCAGTAATGACACTGTCTATTAAAAGAAGGCCGTTACAGGGAAACTCAAACATACGAGAACTGCTTCACAAGATAGCCTTCGCCGCCCTGCTCCATATCGATATTAAACACGTAAAAGCCGCCATCGCTAGTGACGACCATGACTTGCGGGCTGGTGCTACTCATAGCGACCACGCTGCGCAACTGACCGGACATGCCTGATCGATGCGACATGGCTGAGCTTTTCGGGATTTTGATGTATGCGAAGTCGCGCAATGGTTCCCACATCTCCGTCACCGTCTGGGGTAGGTAGCTGCCAACCATGCCGGCCACGCTGCGACCCATAATCTGCGAGGACCGACGAAGTATGCTGCCAAACGAGCCACTCTGCCTCCTATGCGTCCCCGGGCTGTTCGTTGACGCGGCAGGAGGCGCCGCTAAATCGGCTACCTCGCTTGGCGGTGAGCCCTGTGCGCTGCTCGCAGATTCGTTACCGCTATCGTAGCTGCGACTGCGAGACCAGCGGTCGGTGCGGGACGACGCCGTTGTCTCCGCTAACGAGATATTATTGGCGGGGGGTCCTGGCTGTTGCAAGCGGAAAATGTGGACAGTGTCAGTGGTGGAAGAGACGCATAAGAGGGAGCTGGCGGCGTTAAAGGACATGCTGTATATGGTGCTGGGGTATGTGCCTCTGCGGAACTGGAATAGCTTCTGGCCATGCGGGACTGAGAAGACCCTGATGATGGTGCCCGTTTCACTCGCTGTCGCTAAGAGGTTTCCCTCGTTATTAAGCGCTATGAACGACAACGGAGAGCGATGGGCCTCGATCACGTTTACCGCCTTGAGAGTGAGGGTGTCATATATGAGAACATCGCCGGACGTGACAGGGGCATATAGCGAAGGGGGCGGAGCATGCGACGGTCGTTTGTCCTGGGTATCCTCGCGCGGCTTCGGTAAGGGATAGGCGATATAGCAATTCTCGGAGGAGGGAGAGAGCGCACATATGGCGGCGGGATTTGGAGAGGTTGCGATATTGGTTAACAGGGACATGTTGGAGATGTCGTAGAGGTAGATCTCATCCTCAAGGACGACGGCCAGGCGCTTACGGTTCAGGCGCACGGCAAGGATAGCAGAAGGGAAGGTGAGTTCGCAAATGACAGAGGCCCGCTTTGATATTGAACATTAGATCAGCCTACCATGACCCCCGAATCCATCAAACTTGGTAGATATGTGGAGCTTTCGTACCTTCGTATTCTGTATGATGAGGTGACGGGGTGAAAGCACAAGGGCCACCAGAGAAGTCGAGAAGAGCATCTCGAGTTTCGCGATGTTCCCGTCATCGCTGCTAAATATCTTGGAGAACGGGTCGGTATGATATATACGAAAGCCTTTAGAGGTACCGACAGCCAAGCAGCTGTGGTCCTGGTTGAAGGTGATAAAGTTGAGAGCTGCGTTGGACATGATGACCGGAGATCGAGTCGGACTGGTTGTCGCCACCTCGCTGCCTCAACGGGCAGGGCTGGTCACTCGAACATAGGTGACCGAGTATTAGCCCTGTGATATTAATGGTTAAGTGAAGCTTTAGTCCGAAAGCTCCAGGTGCATTTGCAGGTATAACCGAGGTGGAAATGCGAGGGGGTTGGAAGTTGATACGGCGGGAAGTTGGAGTTGAAGGGGAGGCGCTCCCCATGTGGCTTGGCTTACCTGCACCCTTGCCTGCCAATGTGTGTATGTACTTAAGTACCTTGCTCTTTGTAGTTAGTCAGGCTCTGTACTTTATTTCCATGGCTTGAACCACGATCGATATCCCTCCTCTCTCCTTTTTAGTGCAATTGTAATAAACCGAAACGGTGCACTTAAGCAGAAACTACCTCAGTGCTAGCAGTCCACGGAAATATGTGCATAACGGACTCACTCACATCGTGCACATACATGGCATGATCCTATGAAATAACTGCAACAGCCTTGTCCCGTCCTTATTACGGTTCACCATGGTGGTGCCATCCGAGAACAACAGTCCAAGAGGTGCTGGGCGCCCTGCTAGGCAACACCAGGTCCGGGATGACCTGGTGATGGCTGTACGTTCAACCCGATTCGAACCAGACATACAATGACCTTCTCTTCTAATTCTTCTTTCTGCGTGAAGACTAATAGCAGTAGCATTGTTTCCAAGAGGAGCGTAGAGCGGATCTACTATCCTGATGAGCCCCATTTCTTCCGTTTCTTTGTCAAGAAGTTCCAACGACGGGCCCCCCTAATTAATCGTGGCTATCATCTACGCATGCACATTATGGATGTGGCAATTCGTCGATTCCTGCAGCGCCCTTCCCAAAGGAGGAAGGTCATTGTGAATCTTGGTTGCGGGAGTGATGTCCTCCCATGGCAATGCTTGACCAGGTATCCAGATCATTGTCACCAAGTCAAGTTTGTCGACATAGATTTTCCAGACCTGATGACGAAAAAGAGTCGCATTGTCCAGGAAACTCCAGAACTTCTCTCTCCGCTTTCTGGAATCAAGACGACCGCAGAATGCCACGTGCTATTTCAGAGCGATGAGTACGCTCAGATTGGGTGCGATTTGCGTGACCTTACCAATATAGAACGATCTCTGTCGGGCCTGGTTAGTTTGCACGACTCGGAATTTTTGTTTGTAGCTGAAGTCTCCATTACGTACATGGAGACTGAGGCCGCAGATGGTGTCATCAGGTGGGCGGCCGGCCTCGGTCAGGGTGAGTGGTTTCACGACCATTTATCACACAGCCCTCGCTGACCAACTAAAGCCGAGTTCTGCTTGCTAGAGCAGATTGTGCCCGACGGCCCAGATCACCCTTTCGCGAAGACAATGCTACGCCACTTTGAAAAATTGAAGACGCCCCTGAAGTCTGTTTCCACCTATCCAGACTTGGAAGCACAACATAACCGGTTCTACGGTCTGGGATGGGCTTATGCAGATGTAGAAAGCCTTTGGCAGGCGTGGTCCAACAACCAGTGGCTTTCACCAGAGGAAAGGAAAGTGCTTGATCGGGTTGAGCCTTTCGATGAATGGGAAGAATTTGCTCTATTTGCAAGCCATTACTGTATCGTTACCGCGAAGACAGATGCAGCTTGCAGTAGTTCCACGGGTTTCAGTAGAACGGCCTCCCTGAATTCCGTGGTTCCAGCAGTATCTACATTCACACAATTCAGTAAATTCGAGCGAAGCCGTGGTCAAAGGCGATTTGGAGCAACCATGGCCTTCAAAGACGAGCTGGGCCAAAGAGTTATTGCCAATACTTTCGGACTTGGCACTAGCAGCAGACTGCGATCTTATGATCTTTACAGCCAAACCGTAGTTTTGCGAAACATCGAAGGTTATCACCCAGGCCCACCGAGTCGCATGTGTCATGCGGTGACGAGTCTCGGTAGTCACGGAAATCTGCTTTCAGGAGGGAGGACTTCACCAGGCACGGCTTTGAGGGATTGCTGGCTCTTCAGCAAAGGGACACATTCTTGGACCCGACTAGAAGATCTACCCATTCCCTTGTACCGGCACGTAGTGATCAGGCTTGGCCGCTCAAACCTGGCTCTTCTGATTGGAGGCAAGACCGGGTCGTCCTCTCTCTTTGGGGGCTGTCTTCTCTATCGCCCAGGCTCCGGCTGGGTCGAGTGCAAGATGGTAGGCTCAGAATACCAGCCGACGTTTGGTGCGGCCCTTGTCGGGTTTAGCGAATTTCATGTCGATTCCGATGACGATCGTTCGAATGGGATTCATGTTCGATTCCGAGGCATCCTGGCAGGCGGACTGCTCGAGGATGGTACTGTCGCAAAGCAAGTCCTACGTTGGAACGTGCTGCTTCCAACAGAAAATGGTCGTCCTATCATTACATTCGAGTCCCTTATAGGTAAGGGGGCGCCTAGTTCGGACAGTGATCCGACTAGGGTGAGAAGCGCGGGCGATCTCGTTTGTCGTTTCGGGGCATCTGCTCTACTTGGTGACGGTGATCATATCATCTTGATAGGTGGCGTCGTTTCTGGCGACATCCTGTCGAAGAAACACGAGATAATCGTCATAGACGTATCTGGGTTAGACTACAGGATTGTGGCCGCATATGATCCGACTATATCGCACAATTCCTTACCCATCCCACGGCCTCTCCTGATTGGTGTATCTGTTTCCACAGATAGGAGCGGCTCCCTGGTGATACTGGGGGGCGGCGCAACGTGTTTCTCAATGGGGACATGCTGGAATGAAGGCTGCTATTCGATACTTCATGTCTTGGGGAATCCCAGTAAGGGTTATACACAACCGAGTGCCTCGAATGGCCAATGGAGCTTCTGCCAGACCCTCGAAGTCACCGAAGAGCCACAGCCGCAGGTGGGCTCAACCATGAAAGGTGACCGGACACACATATCAAGCCTGGATATACCGAGGGTTCGAATCGACAGGGACTTCTCGTTTCTTGAAGTACTTAAACGTGGAAAGCCTGTCATTATCGAAGGAGGTAGTCTAGGGAAATGTGTCCAGACTTGGACAGCTGAATATCTCATGCACAAGGTGGGACATGACCGCAAAGTAGGACTTCCTCCCCGTCAGCCCCTGCGAGATCTGCTTGATCTGACATCTCAAGCAGGTCACTATTCACAAGGCAATCCACAGCAAAATGGATTTCAATGCCAAGAACTTTGTCTACGTCACGGTGCCATTTGGCGATTTCATGCAGAGCGTCAGCGAGGGTAGCAAAATGTACCTGCGAGCGCTTTCAGAGGATCAGCCGGCCGAGCAGCCGGCCAACCTAAACATAGATTTTCCTCAGTTGGCAGATGACTTTCAGTTGCCCGAAGAGCTGTCATTGGTTACGGGGAATGCCTTTAGCTCCGTACTGCGCATTTCCGGGCCTGTCAACATGTGGCTACATTACGATGTAAGAATTTTGTTCATGTTGCCAGTCTGTATAGTATTAACCCATTCGTAGGTCATGGCAAATGTGTATTGCCAAGTCATAGGTTCGAAACGACTCATCCTTTTCCCGCCTTCGGATGTCACACATCTGTCCTTCGCACCTGGTTCTTCGAGCTCTAGTGTCGATGTGTTCTCGGAGCTAGAATCGTCATCGATATCATTGGAGCAGACGCATCCCCATGAGGCTGTCCTTAACCCGGGAGACATCCTTTTTCTCCCTCCTCTATGGCTGCACACTGCAACACCCTTGACCAATCTAGGCGTGGCTGTAAACATCTTCTTCCGCAACCTCGAGAGTGGATACTCATCTGGTAGAGATGTTTATGGAAACCGTGACCTTGCAGGATATGAGAAGGGTCGACAAGACGTCGCACGTATCGCGAACGCGTTCAGCAAGATACCACCTGAAATGCGAGGTTTTTATATAACGCGGCTAGCTGACGAACTGAAACAGAAGTCCGTTGAATGAGAAGTACAGGAACTAGTTACGAGTTCTCATGTTTCCTTTTGGGTTTCTGCCTATTACCGGGTATACAGGTCCAAGCCAAGCCAAGCCCAAAAAAAAGTGTACTGCAAGGACGAACGTTACAAGGACGACTAGTCGCAGTCCTCATGCCACTCCTACCGCAGTCATTTTGATAGTGCACGCATATCCTCCCAGAGTAGATGATTATCTGAGATTAAGAATTACAACCTTACTCCATAGTCAGATGGCAACCATTTCCCATGCATTGAGCCCCCGCAGCTGACCAAAAGCCATCTGGGAAGTCACGAGAGAACTTACATAACCATAAATAATAATACAAAGTATCGCAAATAAAAGCTCACGATCTACCTTGTCTAGGTAATATCAGCACCATTCCCTGCTCGAAATACTAATGCTTCTCCTATTATGCCCTGTGCTCTCTGTCTCTCCGTCTCACCCAGCGTCTCAGTTTGTATTTGGGACACCAATGACAACCTGAGACATTATTAATAACGACTAGAGCTACACATTTCACTGCAACTGCAACTGCAACTGCAACTGCAACTGCAACTGCAAGCTAAACATGATCCCGGCTAAACCCAGCTACCACAACGATGCCCCGGATGACACATCGACCACCCATACTAGAGTAGAACTTTCGGCTTGCCGCTGGTTTTGGTTGCTGGGCGTATCTATCCATCCTCCAGCTAGGCACTGTGATAGTCTAGCTGCTATAAGTTCTACTAGGTCCAGCCGCTCCGGCCAAGTCACAATCACCTCGCCAGGTAATCCAGCGGAGCCAGCTCAGCCCTCCTGATGAAGAACAATGGCACCAGTTTCCACCGCTGCAGCACAACAAATCAAGAGTGAGTGAATCAGCGTGACGACTGCATAGTACCGTAGAAAATAACCTGTCTTTTTAACTGACAGATTTTGAGACTAGATTAAAACAATGACTTAACTGATCAATCAGTAACTGATCCTTCAATGTCCAATGGGCTTAGTAGCTTAAGTGGCATACTGAATAGGTAAACTTCCGTAGACCGAAGGAACCCCTCAGGAATTTTAGTCGGTCGCTCCTTCCTACGCAGCGGCACCGTTAAGTAGTGCTCGGAATTTTCAATTTTCACAGGCTGGTCACCTTAACATCTAATTCCTGATGGAGCAATCCGAGTGGGTTCGAGTCGCACTCTCGTCACTTATTTCCTTTGTTCTCCTTGAAAAAATCTGATGCATGAGTTCTCTTGGTCTCTTTTGCATATCCTCTCTAGAAGAGCAGTCAGACTCCTGCTGAAAGAGGTGTCTTTCAGGTAGCTTATCTGATTGAAAGTTCCTTTATTCCTTTGCTAGCAGCTGTCTACCAGGTGGTCATGCTTGAACGGGAGCAGCAGCCGGGCCCCACTACTTCGTAACATACTTTTACGTATACGTGTCGTACTTCGTATTTGTGACATTTTTGGAGCCAAGCCACACCACCTTCAAGCATCAATCAATCAATGCAAGCCCTTTACTGTGGCTGCCCCCTTGTGACCGACGCTACAGGCTGGAGCTACTTTACTTCGTTCACTTTTAAGCCTAAACCAGCACATGGCAACCAAACCTTCGTACAGAGAAACAGCATCTCTCCCAAACTGCCCCTTGCACAATAGGGAATCCCGGGGGTGCGCGCGAAATAAGTGGATTTTTACTGATCTGGTTCAGTGCTGCACCGCATCTCGACCGTTGCAGACGCCATATATGATATCTAGCCCGAGCTCAGGAGGCATGGTTACGAGGCTGATTAGAATATCGTATCGGAAGGCTGCTGTTCGGTGCCTATACACTAGAAGACTTGCCAACTGGGGGTGTGCTGCTGCACCACCGACCGACTGCACCATAGAGGCTGCTTCGGCCTGACTCCTTCCATAAGACTTCCTCAAGCTATTCATATCTTTCTTACTTATTTAATTTTTAATACGAGCGCGCGGTATGGCAGTACCACCAAAGGGAGCCGCTGCTTACAAGAAGAAAGATGGCACTCTTAGTATCACTCCCGACTACAAGGCCGTCACATGGACGGCCGCCTCCGACCCCGGAGGCACACCCGCTATTTCCCTAACCGTTACCAACATCGCAAGTATGGACGCTACAGGACCTTCCTATGATGAAGTAGCTAACTAGCACGCCTCACTAGACCTCCAGCAGACGCCGGATAGCTCCCCGAAGGTTATGCTGAAGATATTTGAGAAACCAGCGGCCGGAGGTGATCCCGTGGCATATACTTTCCACTTTAACTCTGCTTCTGATCCGAGGGCCGAAGCCAACGAGATCAAGGATGTTTTGTCTAGGCTCATTGCCGGAGCGAGGAGCAATGATCCCGCGGTGCCTCGCCCGGCCGCGGCGTCCGGTAGCGGGTCTGCCGCCATGGCTTTTGCTAGTACCGCCTCGGCTAAACCCGCGACGGCCCGGATCTTTGACGATGAGAAGCTGAAGACGGACATTGCCCTGCAGCAGTCTCTGATGAAGGCGGATCGCAGCCTCCTCCAGATGTACATGGAGGCTCGCGCCACGAAGCCGGAAAACATGTCCGATGCCACCTTCAACACGCAGTTCTGGGCGGCGAGGATCAACCTGCTCCGGGCTCACGCTATCGAGACCAGTCAGAAGAAGGGTCCCTATAACGTGCTCGCCCAAGTGAAGCCTACGCTGGAGCAGGGTACGGATCCCGATCAGCCGAGCCGCATGAAACTGTGTATCACCGTCGAGCAGGTCCAGATGATCATGAATCAGCATCCTCTAGTGAAGCGGATATACAACGAAAATGTCCCACCCCTGACGGAAGGCGAGTTTTGGGAGCGGTTCTTCCTTAGCAAGTTGTCGAAGAAGCTGAGGGGCGAGCGTACGACGGGCCTGGAGAACCCGGACAAGGTTTTCGACAAGTATGACGAGTACGAAGACATCGCAGCCTTCTCCACCAAGCACTTGTCACAACACATACCGCATATCATCGACGTCGAAGCAAACGAGGAGAACCAGGGAGGATTTAAGGGTGGCAATCGCAAAGATGTCGAGATGCGACCCAGAGGCCGGACAGATGTCCCTATCATCCAGACGCTCAACAGCATCAGCGAAAAAATCCTAGCCAATATTACGCCAGTCGATGGTGCCCATACGAATCCGACCGGCGTGAATTATGATACGTACAAGGAGGTTGCCTTGCGTGATCTTCGGGGCGATGTCGAAGAACAGCGCATTCTGCTGAACATCAAAGAACAGAGCAAGTTCTTCAACCAAAATGCCGCCGCGTCGGAGGTAAACGAAACCTACGCGAAGCAGAAGCCGGATCAAGTTCTGAAGGACGTGCAGGGAGATTTGGCGGCCCTCGGCGGCAAGGGTGCCGAAGGTATCGACCTTCATGCCTCGCTAGGTATTGACGACGAGAGTGACAGCGAAGACGAGAGAGAGCATCGCCCGCATGTCGGGTCTCGAGCCTCACGGAAAGATGCCCAGAAACAGATCCTCGACAGCATGCTGCAGAGACGGGCACAGTTATTCGGCCATAGCTCGGACGAGACCTCGCCCATGGGCCTTCCCAGTGATCTGACTGCAAAATGCAACCTCACCCACGCGACCACTATAGAGTTCCTGCACCAGTTCTGGTCCGCGTTCCTCTCGGGCGACCCCGACCGCGCGGCCGAACTCGGGTATCTCGTCGATTCCCTGAGGAGGTCCAAGGAGCGAATCAACGCCGTCGCGGCGGAGGCGGAGAAGGTGCGCGAGGCCGAGATCAGACGGAAAAAAGATGAGATCATACAGATCTACGAGAGGACCAAGAAAAAAGTCAAGTTTAATTCAAAGTCGATACGGGGCGGCAAGGACGCCGTCCTGAAGCTCATGGTCCCCGTCCTGCAGTCTCTGGACAAGGCCATCGCGGATTATCAGAGGGCGTTGGCTGCGGAAGGGCTCCAGGCCAGCACGGAGTAGAATATATCCATGTGGTCTTCTCAGGGCGTTTTAGCTAGAAGATGGATTAGGTGATCTCGCTTCTGGCTGGAGGCTTTACCAATAACATAGACGTTGAATGATACCAGTTAGGCGACGGGGAAGTGCGATATTGAATACGGTGACTTCCCGTTTCCAAGTATTTACTCGTCGTACCGTTGCATCCGTCATAATATCTCTCTTGGATGAACTCCTTGGGGAAGGCACGAGAGCGCTGGTAATTGGAAGAAGTTTTCTTTTTGGAAAGAGCGACGCCAGGAGGGCATAGGAACACACCAACCGCCTGGCTCTGACCCAGAGAAC
Source organism: Monosporascus ibericus (assembly GCA_004154915.1). Lineage (NCBI taxonomy): Eukaryota > Fungi > Ascomycota > Sordariomycetes > Xylariales > Monosporascus > Monosporascus ibericus. The sequence goes on along the minus strand of QJNU01000119.1, from coordinate 53,394 downwards.
GCTGCAACCGGCTTCAACTGCACTACAACCTCCTAGCATATTCCCGCCGTAACAATAAATTAGAACGCTCCATCATCCATTCTACGTATCGTCTCCATCAGAAGCATCACTTTTGACTTGAAAAAAAAGAATGGCTACCGATATTTCTTCCACGACTCGCGACGGCGGCGGCCCAACGGCCCTGCCCCGAAAACCCCTATCCAATAAATCGAACATCGCCGTCTCCCAGCACCCCTGGGACCGCAAGGACTCGTCCGATGGCTCGCCCAGCCCGCTCAGCTCAATCCCCGACGCCTTCTGGGTGTCGTCGGGGAGCGACCTGGCCAAGTCTCCGCCTCCTCCCCCCTTCGGCTCCGGGACGGCGGCAGCCACCAAGGCAGCGGGCCTCAACAAGCCGGCCACCCCTCCGTCGTCAGCAGCCTCGTCGTCGCCGCTGAGACCCATCGACCTGGACTCGGAGTCGCCGTTGTCGCGCCTCGAGTCACCCTTCCTGTACGGCCACGGCACGGAGCTGACGCCCATCCTCGAGCAGTGCAGCGTCGCGACTCTGCGCACCACCAGCCCCTCGACGTCCGACCTCTCATCCCTGATGCAGGGCACGCCAGGAGGCGCTTTTGGCAACCGCAAGGACCACGCTTACACTCATGTCCACGACACCCCCATCAATACAATCAGGAGAGACGCGCGCCGGCTGCCCCACCCGCACTCTGTCAGCCTCGGCGACTTGTCGCTCGTCATCTCCCCCCAGCAGGAATCGCAGCCCGGGGGCGGGGCGCGACTACAACATCGGTCGCAGCGCTCCGAACCCACGGTCACTGTCGGCGTGGCCGACGTGCACGCCTACCCGCAGCGGCCGCTGTTCCCGCCGCACCGGTCGCCCATGACGACGCCCGCGGTCACGGACGTCCTGCGGCGGCGCGGCAGGCAGCAGCAACATCAACACCGTCGAAGCGGCGTCGGACCCCGACCAGGCTCGTTGTCGAGATTGACGACCGCCTTCAGGGGCGAATTCCGTGGCCGGAGGAGCGCGCACGGCGACGTCGCGCGGTACCCCTTTCTCCGGCGCCGGAAGGCTGGAAAGAGAGAATGGGAAGACGACCGTGGCTCCGATGCCGCCCCCCCCTCGTCGCTCGCATCCGATCGTTCCGCTACCATCGCTGCTTTTGGTGATGCTACGGCGGGAACCAGTGCCGCCGCCTCCTCCTCCAGACGCCCAAGGGGTAACGCGGACCAGCGCGCGCCGGCGGTCCTGCAGCCGGGACCCGCCAGAAAACAGGTCCAGGGGCGAGCCCCGTCGCAGCCTTCTCTTTCCCTTCCGAAAACGGCGAGGGCGTACAGGAGGGACTCACAGCCGCGAGATAGGAGCGGCGCGGTGGCGACGCGCGGTCTTTCTGCTACAGCCGCCCTCGAACTCGCAGCAGATCCACACGGCGGGCGTCCGCAACAGCGACGACAACAACTGCAGCAGCGACGGGACGAGGGGTCCGGGCTATGCCGGGCCTGCGGCCGGCCCGTCGGCGAGGACTGGAGTCTGCTGTCGACGATCGTCGGCGAGGGCGACGGCGCACGGATCGGCGACGACTGGTGCTGTCGGTGTGCGTGGCGCAAGGTCCGGTGCGTGGCCTGTTATCGGCCGTCATTCTGACTGAGATGAGTGTGGGTATGGGCGACTGAGGTCGATATTTGTTGTATGGTGAATATTCCTTGTGGTGCTGGCGGGCCCTGTACATGGGGTCGATATGGAAAGGAGGGGAAGATGAGATTGTCGTGCGAGCGGGATCGATAGGGGGAGACGGTAACTGTTGCTTGCTGTCTTCTTTCGGTTGGGGAACGGCCGTACGGGTGGAGTAGACCTCCAACCTTTGCTGCTGTCTTGCTTCCAAGGATCGTCGTGTTCCGGTAAAGAATAATTTCAATACTTCAGATTGGGAACACGCCAGATAGGCGACATCGCCATTTCGTGAAGCAAGCATGTTTGGACTGTTCATATCGCGACAATTGACAGAATGCGATTATAAATACGGTTCCCTTAAAAGTGCGTAGGTATGACCATGCACGTTATCTGCTGGGTGGACTATGCGGTATATCATGGCCATATACTTACATGTCGGGTATCCTAGACTCGGGTTGGGTATATTATGATCGCAAGACCTGCCAGGGCCGAACGACACCGTCGTCACCAGTCGTGACGAGCATCTCCTCCACCCCCTTCTTCTCCGGCGGGCAACCGACATCGTACCGCTTGCACCACGTAACATGGTTGACCTCATACGGGCCGTGCGCGTTCCCCGTCGTCGTAAGTAGCTTCCACCTCCTCCGCGAGGCCCCGGCGCCAGCCGTCTTCTCCGAGTGCCCGTTCGTCATGGGCACATCCCCGTCCAATTCCGCCGCCGCCTCGTCGTCGGTCGCATGGGCCGCGTCTTGCTCCGCTTCATCTTCTCCGTATACGGCGACGACACCGTCGCTGCCCGTGCTCGCCAAGAGGCCCGTCTCGGCGCTCCAGGAAACCGAGTAGATGTCTCTCGTGTGCGCCGTCGGCAGCACGGCCGTACACTCCCACTCCTCCTTCAGGGAACGGCGCATCGTATTCGGTATGCCGCTGAGGCCGCCCCACGCATGCCGCGGGGCGTCGTGGCCCGCGCCCCCCGCCTCTTCCTCCTCTTCTTCCTTCAGCGTCCAGACGCGGATCGTGCAGTCGGCGCTCCAGGTCACAAGGCGTGGGAACCCCCCGCCGCGGCGCGGCCGAGGCTCCCACTGGACGCCCCAGACGGTGCCGGCGTGGCCCTCGAGCACGGCGACGCAGACCCACTCGCCCTCGCCGTCCTCGCGCCACACGCGCACCGTGTCGTCGTAGCTGGCGCTGGCGAGCGCGTCGCTCGAGTAGCGGCCGCGACCCTGGTTCGGGTTCGTCCTCGTCGTCTGATCAGGGCACCAGGCCACGGCCTTGACGTCGCCCTCGTGCTCGTTGAGCACAGCCACCGTCTCCCACTCGTCATCGGCCTCGGTCGCGCCCACGTCCTCCCAGATCCACACCGACTTGTCCCGGCTGCATGTCGCCAGGTACTGTCCCGCCGGCGAGAAGGCGACCGATTTGATCTCCGAGTCGTGGCCCTCGAGCACCAGTGTAAACTCCCATTCCTTGTCCCCTTCCCCTCCTCGCGAACCCGCTATCTCGACCTCCATGTTATTGTTGGGGTCGTTGTCCGTGCCGCCCCCCTCGCCCTCCCATCTCCAGAGCCCGGCGGTTGAGTCGAAGCTGCCCGTCACGAGACACAGCTGGTGGGGCCCCAGGTTTGGCTTCCAGGCCACGGACCGCACGGAACGGCTATGGCCGCCGGTGAGGGTACTGTGGGAGGATAGCGTCGAGAGGGAGAAGACGGTGACGGATTTCTGGTGGGCGGTGGCGAGCAGCGGGAGGGTGGGGTGCGGTATCGACTGCCAGGCGCGCTCGTACAGATCTGGCTTGAATGCGGGCAGCGGCGAGAGCCTGATCCCGGTAGCCGCCGTCGAACTCTGGCTTGGGGCTTCTGGTTCGGAGGCCATCTTTGATCTATCTTCGGTCTTATCTACAATTGTATTCAATGGTTGGGCTTGGCGGACAATGTTGCCCTTTTACCAGCCGGATTTGGGCTTATCAAGGGCAAGTTCGTGTTAATGTAAGTTATTGAACTGACACAAATGCATCGGCAGATTCTGTCAACTCGGAAATATGGGACATGGAGCAATCGTGTAGTTCCAGGTTGATAAGAATTCCGTCCCTCCTTTATCGGCCTAGAGGGGTATCTAGCATTAATGACGTACGCGGGGCATGATTGATTGTCTAACAGGACAGCTGCAATCCATCCCGCCGGACAGTTATCGGTCCGTTTCTTGTCTTGTTCCGTTCAAGAGCTGTCGACTCAATAAAGGCCGTTGTAGGGGAGATGCGATTGAACATGTCGTCTTTTAAGATAAGTTGAAGTTTACAAAATAGTTTGGCGATGCTTCATATGTCTTGCCAGTTGCGCTCCGTGGATTGAGTATTTCTCAACTGAGGCCGGAATCGGTTCGATGCTGGCATCTGGAACGCCAATCCGGAACGGACCGGGGTTCCGGCTTCCTTGACCAGTCCATGGACGCCCCTGGTTTTTACACATTTGGGATTTGTGAACCGATATTTACCAAGGTGTTCGGGATTGCACATCCGCTTTTCCATCGGATGCCCCAGGCATCTCCGAACTGGAATGGGTTGAGTAACATCATGAGCGGTATACCGAACCACTTGGCTCATCTGCCCAGAGGGCGCAGAAAAACGGCGTCCGCCTCATCGACGATAAATGGCGAGCTTATCGGGGACTACGATACTCTCTTCTGTGAGCTTTTCTCCCTTGCAGCAGTGAGTCGCGCTGAAAACGCCAAAGAGCATCCGTCTAACGTTGGTGTTCTTTGGGATGAAATTTTACCAACAGATGCTTGGTGGCCTGCTCCAACGGAGAACCACCGGATACGGAGAATTGCTGGAACGAGATAGCCCTAGATAAGCCAGGAAAAATTGCCGACGACTCGGCCGAGAAGGGAGATGCGTGGGCAAGTAAACAGCAGGAATACGGACGAGGGTCACTGATGTTCCTGGTTCGCTGCGCCGAGCGGCCGCAATATGTGGAAAGGCTCGAAGTCGCATGATATCGATTTGCGGATGTCCGCCAAGTTGCGGGAATAATTTCTTCCAGTATGCAAATCAAAGCGAGCAACCTTGGAAGCAAGCTGACAGATATGGCGACATATGCTAGGACACAATGATGGAACCTGGCGTGCACGGCGAGGTTTTCGCCGCCAAAGAGCGTGTTGGCGGTCTCGGATTCAGCATCCTCCTCTACAGCACAGCGCGTAACTTGCTTCCTGCCTTCAAAACTCCCCATGGACGTCTTAAGTCATGGAAAATGGCATTACCCGCCAGCTCGATCGAAGGCGAATCCCGGCACTTCTGCAGAAACTTGACCTCTTGAGAACGGCTCGATCGCCTCCAGAAGTGCTCTTTGTTCCGCAGCTGTATGATGCTGTTAACGCGCTCCGAATTTGGCTGGTCGATCCCACCTTCACTGAGGCCATGTTGACTTCCAAATGGTACAAGTCCCCTGTAGTAGGTCCGCCGTTGCAAGCCCGACAACCACTTGCATCATAATAACACCGCAGGTTGTAATACCCACCCACGCGGCAATACATAACTCGAAGTGCGTGTTCGTCCCCTTAAACCTTTTCGAGGTCCGTCAAGATGATTTACGAAGATTCGCCTGCGCTTGCAAGCCTTGTTTCGATCTGTGCGTAGAGAAATGGCGCCTATCATCCATGCCATGGGCGTCATTGACCGGCCAAGACCGACATTTCAACATAAGAAGTCGGAGTCTCCCTTCGACTCTCTCAGCACCCTTTTCGTCCTCAAGGTCGACCATTGCCAGGCATAGGCCTCTTTGGAACCAACTGCAACCTGATACCTACGTAATCTAGAAGGAATTTGTCTGCCACAAGCGGCTCGAGTGGCTCAGGTCTTTATACTCAAATCATGGGGTTAGGATGATGGTTATCGCACGACAAGCCGTGATGATGCCGCATCAGAGAGTGTGATCGCACATGTTGCTGACATGCCCAAGCCATTCCCTTCTGGTGGTGTAACGATGGTGCGGGAAATCAAGATACATGTACGCGAAGAACCCAGCGCACCTGCTACGACAGACTGAAACTCCTGTTCTCTGGTCGGTTGCCATTGAAAGCGAGACTGTTGTTGATGCCGTCACGCTTGTTGATGACGCTTGTTGATGAGTCCTTGCCCTCTGCATCGAAGGGCGCTAATTGCGCAACAATGCTTTTCAGAAAGCTTCGTATGAAAGAATTATAAGAAGGCTGAGTTTGAATTGTATTCTCGAAATCTTGTTTACAGCACGTGACCAACAGTCCTTACCTGACGTATCACATGGCAAGTACCTGCATAGATCCATCCCCCAACGCAGATCTGATAAACAAGCTTAAGGCAACTGGATAGTGGCATCTACCATATTCTAGTTAAATGTACGTACAAACACACACAGGCGACAACCACATACTACTAAAGCAAAGGCAAAAAATCTCAGGGCGATTACCCAATTCCGCCAACTCAACTGTACTGGGAATATGACCACGATTCTCGACTCATGTGATGTGGTTGTTGATCACGATATGTATGAGTTTTCCCCTAATGACTCACGCAAACTACTCGTTTGGGTCAATGACAGGTAAATCTCTTTACTTGCAACATCGCGTACTAATAACGTAAAGAGGGCCTTGATTTATCTCGTGACGACGTGATGAGGCCGTCGGAATATTTCTCGGAACAGCACCCAATTGATGGACATTCTTTGCTTCCGAAATGGGTTGGCCTGATGCCAAGGTTATTGAGGGCCCCTCCATTTTCTCATATGATAATATCATATTCAACCGAACTCTGGAGACTCGCTTTACAATAAAGCGAGCGATTCCTTTTGTATGTATGCGGCCTCCACGTGGGGAAGATCCAGACCGGGACTTGCCAGGTTCACAAGGGCAAATCTGGAGATATCCCGGTGAATCTATCCCGCCCGATTCTCTCGATTGTTACCTCGATATTGCGGTTTTAAGCATTATGTTGCTTCTTTCTTCTCCTTCGCATAAGTGTCTTTCCTTCCCATTCCTCCCTCTCCCTCTCTTAACCCCTTCATCCACTCTCTGTGGAAACGCTTCCGTAACTATCTGCCCACATACTGTTTTTCTGAGCTAGGAGAACCACTCTTGTCCGTTCCGGGACACTGCGTGGATCTCGGCCCTACCTCGCGGTGCCAATAGGAGTGAAGAAGGTAGAGAGTTAGACAGCGTCGAAACGTCATAGCCCGCACAGCTCAGTTCGATTTTATTTGCACTTACTCGGACTATCAGGATATCCGCTTGGGTCTCACCCAAGTTGCGCAATTGCTTTGCGCACCACCGTTGCCTTTGCCGATCCTTAATACCTATTTACTTACCTCCTACGTCCATGAAAGCGGCTTTGCTCATACATTACCGTTTCCTGGCCTTGCACATCATAAAACGATACGACTTGGGCGTTGCCTGATAGCGAGCGGGTTTCCCCCTCCCCTCTCACCTGCTTACTCTTTCTGCCTCAGACAAGGAAGCGACCTGATCCGCAGCCCGTAGTTGGCAAGATTGATAGAGCCGCGCTATGTCTACGTTCTCGAGAGGGAGGGGCCTGCTGAGACGCCTGGCTATCCCGGGTGCCCTTGTCGTGGGCGGTGGTGCTGTTCTGTACTCATACCGACCGCGAAATATTCCTGGCTACGAAGATCCCGCCGTCCCTCCTCCCATATACGGCGCCGATGGCACCTTCAAGCTCCCGCGGTTTCCCAAGGTGAAGTCGCGTGCGCAGCAGATCGAAGCCCTGAAGAAGAGCAATGACACGGGTGAGGAATACGATGTTCTCGTCATTGGTGCGGGTGCGACTGGTGCGGGTGTGGCGCTTGATGCCGTTACGCGAGGACTGAAGGTGGCCGTGGTCGAGCGCGACGACTTCAGCAGCGGTACCAGCAGCAAGAGTACGAAGCTCGTGCATGGGGGCGTGAGATACTTGGAGAAGGCTGTGTGGAATCTCGACTACAATCAATACCAGCTCGTCAAGGAGGCGTTAAAGGAGCGCAAATATTTCCTCCAGACCGCTCCACATCTGAGCTCCTGGCTGCCCATTATGCTGCCGCTGGACAAGTGGTGGAAAGCTCCCTATTATTGGGCGGGCACCAAATTCTACGACTTCCTGGCCGGTAGTGAAGGCATCGAATCGTCCTATTTTCTGACCAAGAGCAAAGCTATCGACGCGTTCCCCATGCTGAAGAAGACGGACCTTGTGGGTGCTTTGGTTTACTACGACGGCGCACATAACGACTCGAGAATGAACGTCTCCATTGCCATGACCGCCGCGGTGTACGGAGCTACTATCCTCAATCACGCTGAGGTGATCGGCTTAACGAAGAACGAAAATGGCAAGTTGAATGGCGCTGTGGTCAAGGACCGCATTCCCGAACGGAGTAACCAAACCGGTGAAGAGTTCAAAGTCAAGGCGAAATGCATCATCAACTGTACAGGCCCCTTCACCGATTCGATACGGAAGCTTGATGATCCTACCTGCAGGGAGATCGTCGCGCCAGCCTCTGGCGTGCACGTAATCCTGCCGGGCTACTACAGTCCAGCAAAGATGGGCTTAATTGATCCTTCGACTTCCGATGGCCGAGTGATCTTTTTCTTGCCGTGGCAAGGAAACACGATTGCCGGAACGACTGACGAGCCTTCTAGTATCACGCCGAACCCGTTACCCGATGAGAAGTCTATCCAGTGGATCTTAAACGAGATCAGCCATTACCTCTCACCGGACATTAACGTCCGCCGGGGCGACGTCCTGGCCGCTTGGTCAGGCATCCGACCTCTTGTTAGAAACCCGAAGGCGAAGAACACGGAGTCCCTGGTGCGGAACCATCTGGTTGACATTTCCGAATCTGGCCTTGTGACGTGTGCGGGCGGCAAATGGACGACCTACCGCCAGATGGCCGAAGAATGCCTGGATGAGGCGATCAAGGAGTTCAATCTCCCCACCAAGCCGTACTCCAACGCTCCGAGGGTGAGTGGTACGGAAACTGTCGACGACGGCGCGATCCTCGACGGATCCTGTCAGACGCACAACGTCCGCCTGATCGGCGCCCATGGCTTCAGCAAGACGCTGTTCATCCACCTCATCCAGCACTTCGGCGTCGAGACCGAGGTCGCCAAGCATCTCACCGAGAGCTACGGCGACAGGGCGTGGACTGTCGCTGCCCTGTGCAAACCCACGGACAAGCGCTTCCCCGCCCGCGGCGAGCGCCTCTCGGCCCTCTACCCGTTCGTGGACGGCGAGATCCGGTATGCCGTAGCCAACGAGTACGCGCAGACGGCCGTGGACGTCCTGGCGCGACGGACGAGGCTGGCGTTTCTCAATGCCCAGGCCGCCCTCGAGTGCCTGCCGCGCATCATCGACATCATGAGCGAGGAGTTGAAGTGGGACAAGAAGAGGCAGGACAGGGAATGGAAGGACAGTAAGTGACCACCCCACCATACTGGCGCTCATGCGCGACTAGTCTTCATCGGGCCACCCGGGTTAGTTGGGGGGGGGGCTGTACCGCTGACATACCCTTGAATTATAGCCGTCTCCTTCCTCCAGTCCATGGGCTTGCCCGAGCCCATGCTCTCCGCGACGCGGGCGCAGGTCGAGAAGGGCAAGCTGGACTTCTCCAGTTCACTTGAGTACCAAAGTGAGCAATTTCCGGAATTTTTTCTTCTCCTATCTTCTTCAGTTCGAGAGCACAAATTTCCAAATGTGAGGGTTTCGTGAGTCTGTGACGCCCGAAACAGGTCTCACGAACCCCGATTATCATCCTATCGACCAGACAGGGCATTTACTAACTCCGGATGTTGTAGTGTACTCAAGACACGACAAGCCGCCCGTCGAAGAATCCTAAGTAAAATAGAAACACCTCTTAGTACTCTTACTTAGCTATCTACCTACCTAACTACTTATTGTCATTGTCAGGGGCGGGAGGTGTCCGGCGCGGGAAGCAAAATTTACCGACTCAACTGCGCATACTTTGTACATAGCCAGAAAGGTGGGAGTACTAAGGAGCATTCAGATGGTTTTTTCTGCCGCGTGAGGAGGGGTGTCTATCTACCCTACACTTTTATACGCGGGATTTTCTTTCCGGCTCGGGTGCGTTCATTCGTCCATCGGGGAAGGGAGGTTCACCGCGTTTATATTCGCTGCAATGTGCGGCCTAACCGTACAACTGCTGTTGTATATATCACCCGCGTCTGGTTTCTTGTAAGAAGACCCCTCGACTCCAGTTAGATCAATCCGATTTGAGCCTCTCGGCAGAACACCTCGTCGGATGAATGATTGTTTTAGCCCTGTGCATGGATAGAGAGTCTCGTTTCAAAAACATATATGATGTGTTTACTCAACCGCTGGCTGCGAATGGTGCGCCTGTCGTTTCAGGGCAGATAGACATGTCAAGATATAGACAGCAGCCTCAAATTCGACGACAACCAATGTCGGCCCAATGCTTCTCCGAGAGGAATTGAAGAGTTGTGATGATGTATTATACTAAATCAATCGTGACATGCCACGTTCCCCTTCCTTTCCGGTCATAACGCCTCGCCAAAATCAAAATGTCGAATGACCCCATGTCTATCATGATGGATACCCGGTTTATATTTTTGACTCTCCGCCTGGTTGAAACCCGTTTTCCTGGTGGAAAATGCTTGAAAACGCCACGTAATGATGTTAATAATGCTTCCAGTCATGATATAAATGCCTCCAGGCTATGCAGAGTCGAACGGTTTTAAGACAAATGCCCTCCAAAAATGATGTCGCACCAGTAAAAAGCCAAAGAACGTAACAAGGATCTTGGTTAAGCCCATGTGCCAATAAGGACAAGACGATTTAGCGCCGGAAATTGGCCCTTCGGTTCGACTGCATCGAGAAAACGCGATGGAGGAGACTGTGCTTAGCAGCCATTGCTCGCCGAGTATACTGATAAGGACAAAGGGGTTGCACACTAGCAACATCACACTTGAGCTTCTTATCGAGTTCTGCTTCCCATCCATATGCATCTTCCATGGAATCAACCCGGGCAGAGTTGTCCGAATCGACGGCAGTTACAGAGGCAGTGTCCCCTTCATCTCTGAGAGAAATACCAAGATAGTTAGAGAAATCGGAGCAAGTCTGAGGTATCGAGGGAGTCTTTGTGACGTAGGATGCCGCGTCATCCATCGTCGTCTCCGTTCCAGTATTTGTCTCGGTTCCAACTTCAGTCTCCATATCGGAATCTAGTTCGAGTGGTTGTAGTGGGCTACGAATGGTAACGCCAGATAATGGTGTTGATGGTGATGCCATGCTGCGAGGCCGAACCTTCAATGCTGAGCCGTTCCTAGACTCCGTTTTCTCTGGTACCCGTGTTGGGACTTTCAAAGGTTTTGTTGTGGGGCTACCTCGCCGTATGCGAACACTGCACCGAACCATACCGTATAAACCGTCCTCATGTGTGCATTCCGCATTTGCGGCCACGCCATCCATAAACTTCCCGGTGCTAGTTCGAAGATCTCTCTGTTTGCAAGCAGGGATCCCGACCGGAATCGAGAAACGCTCGCCTGGGTGCGGATCGTCCCAGGACCTTCTGCTCGTGTCAGTAGTTTCTCTCCGTAATGTCGAGCGACTACGACTACCGGTATCTGTAGCAGTGGAAAGATGATGATGTGATGGCGCGACCTGTAACCCTCATAAAGGAGGCCTGTCCAACTTGGCGGGTTCCGAGATAGGAACGGGATCCATTTCAGCGATACTCGACGTGCTGCCCTGGTTGGTACGGCGTGTGGATTTGTTTTTCCTACCCAATCCCAACCTCGCACCCATTTTCTTCCAGCTGTTCCCAGACATCGCCTTCTGCAAAGTATTAGGCGAACCACCGAACGTGACATCTGAAGTAGGCGGTGTTGTTGGAGGAGTTATCGGCTCAACGCTAAGGGTCGAGTTCGGGCTGCTGCTGTCATCAATGGCCAAACCAACCTCGGTGAAATCGGTTGAAGTAGACCTTGGACGATGGCCAGCACTACGGCTTATCCCCAGAAGAGGAAGAAAGGTAGCCTTCGGTGACTGGCTTGCTTCGTCCCCGGAGGTGGTCACATCCCGGGAAATTCTCAGGCGTGATCGCCCTTGCCTGCTGTCCTGGACATCCTCATCTACCGGCGGCTCAGTCATAGCGGGCGTAACAGATTCAAGAAATGGAACCAAGACCGAATCGTTCATTAGTTCGTGTACAATCCGAACCGCTTCGTCCAGCTCCGACGGATCCGGCGGACTGGACGACGTGCATTGAAGTTCGAGTAAGCGGTCGCGAACAGGTGCAGGAAGATTAACTTCCCGCGGTGCGCAGGGCATAATATAGGCTTCGATAATCTTCCTCCATAGAGAACATATCCGCTGTATTCCGTCCTCGATCCCGAGAGTTCTGCATGACTGCGCCAAACGACCATGAGCGGTTCTGTAGCGATCCGCATCTAATACAAATTCCAGCGTCTCGAGGCAATGGTTCTGAGAAAGGTACGCCATGAAGGCGCCCAGCGTCCACGGCGGTGGTGCTGTATTAGAAAGGATGTCTGATAACGGCGGCGCCTTGAGTATTGGGGAGGCTGCTCGCGGTATAGCCATGCTGGACGGCCGGGACGTTTCCATGGTCGCCGTATCCCAGTCCTCACGAACCGATGACGGAGGTGAAATTTCTCTTGGCGATGGCTTTAAGCGAACTGGCGAAATCTCAGGTGATTTAGATATTCCCATCTTATCTCCAACGACCATAAATGGACAGCTCGGCCTGCTATAGAGTGGGTAACAAACAGGGCCTCTGGGTTGACATTGACCCTAGTCAATTCAGAACTCCATACCAAGGGAGGGATATGCCTCCCGACTAGGTCGATTACGTTTGTTCTTCCAGAGCCGCAACGGGCGTTGTGAGAGACGGTCTCAGTGCAGCTAGCCGGTTCTTATCTCCTGCAAGTATCCCCGATTGATGTTGAGTGTGGTACGGCCTTTCTGCCAATCAAATGCCTTCCCGCCCCAACACCAGGCGGATAGCAGCAGCAATAACAAGAACGAATGGCACCTCTGTCTTCAACAGAACCAGCCGGCCAGTCAAGTATGCAACGTGTTGCTGCTCAGGCGGACAGCAACTGTACTCTATCGGACAACAAGACGAGCTGGAATTCGGCGGTTTCCGATATAAGAGAGACAGAATCAACTCAGAGGCAAGTCCCGCTTACCGAGAGCACCGCAGATATAGGTTGGTAATTGGGTGGCGGTCCGACCACCTAATGATGCTATAAAGTGGTAGGCGTACAAGAAGCGTACAAGAAGGTTTCTTAAACGCCAGCGGGTTCGACTAGTTGCAAATATAGCGCCAGGTGAACTCCCACTAGCCAAAGTCGTGATCGCCGTCGTGATACACGGAAAGGGGGAAGGGGTCCTTCGATCCTTCTCTTCACTTTCAAGTCTCTCCCGGGTCTTCCTTTGGCCAAATGGTGTCTTACAGGATGACAGCAACCGGCGCGCTACCACATTGGCGGGTGTGAGTACAGATATAACAACGACCAGTTGTCAGCCCGCGGGGGTCAGTAGCGACTATAGTCCGTCGTTCGCTCAATGTTTAATCACGTCCTGCTTGTTGTTACAGTATTACGATGGTGCTGGTTTCGTCGTTGCCTGGTGGTGGTCGTTTGACAAGTCAAGCACGGATTTGCGATGGTGGTGGATGACAAAGATCGACAGCACAGTAGGTCGGCTTATGTTGATTGTAGTTAGTTGGATAGAGAAGACCACTATGTAGAGTCGTAGCGAGAGTATAGAATTAGAGAAAGGGTTGAACTTGAGAGACGGGCACACAGAATAGGTTATTCTGACAAACTCGATATCGGGCGAATAGTGGCGGGTGGGAGCACTGGATAGATGAAAGGGAAAAGAGAGGGAGTCGGGCGAGGATGAGCAAGCGCCTGCAACCTGGATGTACCTTCGGCCGGCGTACATCGGTTGGGTCTAAACTTATAGAAGAATTGCAGGGATTCGCAGGGCATGGATGGGTACTGCATGCGGCCCCATTAACTTACGAGTCTGATCTAGCAAGTCCGACGTACATCCCCGGTACATTAGGTAAATGTTGTAGGCACTACTGGGTAGTATGGGAGTGCTAGCTGCGTGGATACTAGAGTCTGGTATGTACCTATGGCAATACTGCAGTATGCGTGCGGGTGGGCAAGGGCCGCAACCGTCATTCGTTCGCACGCACGCATTTATATACATGTATGTACATGTATGTACGAACATAACGTTGTATACGCCTACATGCTTCCCACCGGCCGAACCACGTGGGGATATCTGCACAGCAACAAATCGGCTTGGAATTCAGATGCGCTCTGATATATTCCCCGCAGACGCCTCCGCTCTATTTAGTATGCGCGTATGATGTCTGCTTTGAATGGAATCGTGAACAGCGCACGGTCCTACACTCTTCCCTGAAGTACATAGGTACGAAGTCCAGCTATGTACCAGGTGGTGAGTACTTAGGTACGCCTTGGGGGCTTCCTTTTCTGGTGTTGCATTTTACCAGCATGGTAGGGGTTGTACGGCATCTTGGCACTCTAAAAGCGCTCCTCACGTTCCGAATGGCCAGTAGTCAACCGACCGCCCCTTGCTGAGATAGACCGATATCTAGGATGGAAGTAGAAGCCTAGGGGTGCCCTTATAACTGGAGAGATGAACTACCCAAAGGCATGAGAAGCATTCCCTCCGAGTGCGTTCGGAATCTGTTTCGTCGTTTCAGCTTTCGGCTCATTTTTATATGTTCTTAGCATGTCCCGTCGCACAACCGAACGGGTCTTGCTTGCTATGTCCAGACTGGCTTCTACGAAAACGCCATCGCAGGGGGGCTGCGACGCTAGAAGAGCGCTAGAAGAGAGAGGACATGGTTCCGCCGGCCAATGATAGTGACGGGGCAAGGGTAGGAGAAGATTTATCAGGCATAGTCAGCAATGCCTAGCTGCCAAGGTCTATGAAGAATGCTAGGGAGGAAATCTAGAAGAGCGCTAGTCTGCTGGGTGGCAACTACAGTATGCAACCCATGAACCAAAACTTGCCACAAAACTTGCCAAGGATACCTCTGCTTTTACAAGGGACTCACAGGGATCACGGGCTGTGTCCTCCGCCACCATCACCACCGTCACAACGGGGGAAGTCGAATTCTTGCGTTAGAGACTTGAGGCTACCAGAAGACTGCGAAGGGCCATAAATGACGAGAAAGCAAGCACGGCAAGCCATTGACGGGTACGCGCGTAATGCTACGGTCGCCACCATTTGACATCGATTACCTACTATGTATAGAGCGAAACCTGTCGCACAAACCACAAAGCCTCCCAGATCGTGCCAACCTAACAAGGCGCGCTTGATGAGACAGTAAGAACTTGTTTTGTAACTTCTTAAGTGTCCAGAAAGCAGACGGTGGACTCAGCGAGAGGCAAATACAACTAGAAGTAACAGTAAATCGCGGAGGAGAGACCGTTGCAGCATTGTGGTAACTGATCACTTGCTGATCTCCTCGGACGCCCTGCTAGAACATTAACTTAGCGTTAGATACCACTCCGTGATTGCGCGTCACATCATCTCAGGAACGGAACGCACTCCACTAGCAGCACTAGAACCACCATGGATCTGTTCAAGCGTTCATCTTTCTGGTCAGTCACTCACTTCAAAATAGATTTGGTGGCCTATCTTATTCCAACCGTCGATAAAGAGACGTTATCATTAGACGGGCAGCCGGCAATGCATTCGATTTACCGCTGCAGCAACATGTCTGCTTGGTCTGACGGCTAAATTGAGCGGCGCGCTGCCGTACGTGGTACGACTGATGACTGGCTCAAGTGGATATTGCCCCTGTCGCTTCCGCACACAACGGCTTGTTTGCACCACGAACCACTCGGGATATATCATAGCCAAGCTTTCTCGGCAGACGCTATGGGTCGGTTGCCCAGGCTTCAGTCAGTGCATGTTGTTTGATGGCATTCTATCACCGATCTGCAGAATTACTGCGTCAGAGGCACTACCTAGTGTCAAGAAAACTTCATGTACTGGATCCTAGCGAACCCCCAAAGCATGTTCCCCAAGATGTCCGACCTTCCCTTGTCTTCTACACACCCACATAAAGGTTGCATGACTCTGAGGAATCTAAGCCACCCGCGGGAATGTAGATCCAATATCGTTATTAGGAAGGCGCCGGTAGTTAAACAACGGATTGCTGCAACCGGCCCGTCATGTGGCACATCATTTGAACTCAAAATCCGTTGCCTTCAAGCTGCTCCGGACTTCAGACCGCCGTACTGAGTTTCAGGCCGGAGTTTAACATCGTCATCAAGTACCCGTTAGGGCCACACCAACGCTAATTTCCATACTAATTGGGTGCAAGCTTCCCATTAACTTTACGGATACATGGTGCCACCCCATTGCCAATACACATCGTTAACGTCACCGTCTGACTGCTTCCGAATGACGCAACGGGGTCTGGACATGAAGGCTGCTGACCAATGGCACACGAAGTACTGAAGAGCCGACCGCGTATTAGCAAAAGTAGGGGTATCTCATTGGTTCTGCTAAAATGTATTATATCTATATGAGCAACACTCGGACCTGAATAGGTTAGATGAGTTGGGAGTACCTGATTAGGAATCTTAAACTTCACCCTTACGACACTTCCTTTCCACACCATATGACTTTAGCGGATAGAAGTTTATTACGTAAGCAATCAGCACACTAGCTGGAGATGACCGGGCGGTAGTAGAGCGATGAAAATCCATGGACTACACTATTCATACCACGATATCTGTCAGATATAGGGGACATCAGTTGTTGTGTTGTATTAGGCTAGTTGCAGGTGCTGTCGCACGCGTACAACTTTAGGTAGCTTAGCTACGGAACATATATGTGCCGATCAGAAGGTGACCTTTCCGTATATGGGGTGCGTTACGTAACCCCCAGCTAGCTAACATACCCCCTTAAAGCCTTAAAGCAATTATAACGTTGATTACCATATTTCATTACTTCCTAGAGCTATAGCTGTTCATTTTATCTTTCCTCCAGCTATAAAATCCTTTTAATTTATTAATTCCTTATTTAAAATAACTTATTAAAATATTCATTAATTTAAAGACTTTATAATATTTATTATTTTTATTTATTTTTAAAAAATAATTTAAAGCTTATTATAAGAAAGCTTTAATTAATTTATTTGTTAATATAGTACTTATAAAAGTATAATTTTTTTTAATTAATTTTTTTTTACTTTTTATAATTAATAATTATATATAACGTACCACACGGGTAAGCTATACACACGGGCGAGCTGTACACTTTTTTCACCATTTTAACTATTTAACTTCAATTACTTATTTCTTAACAACCATAATATGGAACGACTTATAAAAGAAGCGAAAATAAACCTAGCCGTTTAGGCTAAAAAGCAAAATCCGAAACTTAATTATAAAAAGTTTAATTTTATTTATAACGTTTCATTTATTACTTTAGGAACGCGAATTAACGGCAAACCCGCTTAAACCGATACCATTCTTAATTCGCGAAAACTAACGTTAACCGAAAAAAAATCGATTGTCGAAAGAATCCTTAACTTAAATACGTAAGCGTTTTTTATCCGGCTTTAACATGTTAAAGATATAGCGAATTTGCTACTTAGCTAGCGTGCCGTAAGACGCGTCGGGGTTAATTAAGCGTTAACTTTTGTATAACGGCAAAAAAAACTTAAAACGTATTTAAATCGAAAAATCGATTATTAAAAAATATTAACGTACCACACAAGCGAGTCGGACACACAAGCGAGTCGGACACTTTTTCACACTCCGCGACAACAAATTCAAATTAATCAACCATAATATATCAAATCAATTCAAATTAATCGGATTCTTTATCGCTAAACGCCTTTATATCCTCTTTACAAGTACGCGCATTATGTCCGGGCTTGCCGCAGATGCTACACTTCCGTTCCTTCGTTTTAACCCTTTTGCGACGATTACCTTTATCCGCTATTGGCTGCATTTTTTTACCACCCCTTTCCTTTTCGGCCAAAAAAACTTATCCTTTTTGTATAGTAAGTGTTCCCCTTTCCTGGAGACGTTTGTTTTTAGTCCTACGGCGTTTGCTGAAAGTATGGTTGGTTTTGCGCAATTGGACGTTTTCTTCCCGCAAAAAAGTGGCTTCATGTAAAAGTAACATGTAACCTTTTGTTACAAAATTAACCAACTTAATTATTCTTGTTGGCGAACTACCCTGGTAATTCTTAATCCTTCTTTGCAAATAACGTCCTTGTTTTGTTGCTTTACGGATATTTCTAGGGGTTTTCGCGGGCGGGGAAATAGAACTAGCAGAAGTAAGCGGGGAGACGGTCGGTGTAGGTATAACTGAAGGAATTTCCAAGTCGGATAAAACGTTATTAGGATCGAATGGAATAAGTCCAGCTTTCGCGAATCCAGATTTAATGTTATCGGGCGTTATGGTAGCTTTAAACGCGTCGTAAAAGCCGAGAAGGAAATCTTCTTTCGCGATGTGGGTATGATAGCGTCGCATTAAGTTCTCGATATATAACGAATAAGCGCGCTTTAAAACAAAAAAGCAGGATACGTTAAAAGGTTGGAGCCGATGGGAAAAATAGGTAGGTATGCAAAGCGTAATAATGCCATAGTTCGCGTAATATTCTTCGAATTCGATCGAATGGTAGCTATCGTGGCCGTCGAGGATAAAAAGACGTTTCGATTTTTTTGTACGCGTTCGTATATGCTTGTCGAAATGTTGAATCCATTTTAAACCTAATTCGTTTATTGTCCAGCTATTATGGCTTATACCGAACTTCCAATCGGGTGGCAATTAATGTTTTCGATATCAGGAATTAAGGTGGTTTTTCCCCGCTATAATGATAAATAGCGGCAAAGCTTAACCTTACGAATTAACAGCCTATATAATTGTTACCCATTCCCGATTACCTTATTACGCCTGTTTAAATTTTCTACGTCTTTCAGTACTTGTAATTACCATACCGCATGCCATCAAAAGCCCTATCAAAAAGCCCGTCTCGTCGAAGTTGTAAATATCCTTTTCTGCGATGCCGTATTTTGCGATTATAACCCGAATAAGCTTAAACCATTTACGAAATACTTCTGGGTCTTCGCATAATACCCTTTAATAATTAATCTTCCAATTTAAACGCGTCTTAAGTTTTTTTTGCCGTCTAACAAAGTTC
This sequence comes from Monosporascus ibericus, assembly GCA_004154915.1. Classification (NCBI taxonomy): domain Eukaryota; kingdom Fungi; phylum Ascomycota; class Sordariomycetes; order Xylariales; genus Monosporascus; species Monosporascus ibericus. The sequence continues at coordinate 34,498 of QJNU01000119.1, read as the reverse complement.
GACGCCCAGTTAATCCCGACGCGTTACGTAACGCGCTAAGTTAACAATAAATTCGCCATATCTTTAACGTATTGAAGCCGGACAGGAAACGCTTGCGCATTTAGGTTAAGGATTCTTTCGATAATCGATTTCTTTTCGGTCGGCGTCAGCTTTCGCGAATTCGGAATAGTATCAGCTCGGGAGGATTTGCCAGTACATCGGTTCTCTAAAATAAATGGGGCGACGTGATATATAGAACCAAGGCGTCTAAAACTAATTTTCGGGTCTTTTTTTCTCGCCTGGACAGCTAGGTTCATCCTAGCCTCTTTTGTAAGACGTTCCATAACGTTGGTATTAAGGAATAGATGATTAAAGATGGGTGGTTAAAATGCCTAGAAAAGTGTCCGACTCGCTTATGTGTCCGACTCGCTTGTGTGGTACGTTATGCGAAAATCCAAAGGTATTTCGCAAATGGTTTAAGTTAATTCGAATTATAATCGCAAAATACGGTATCGCAAAAGAAAATATTTATAATTTCGACGAAACGGGCTTTTTAATAAGGTTTTTAATAATATACGGTATGGTAATTATAAACGTCGAAAAACGTAAAAAACCTAAATAAGCGCAATAAAGTAATCGAAAATAAGTTATAATTATATAGGCTATTAATTCTTAAAGTTAGGTTATACCGTTATTTATTATTTTGGCAAGAAAAATTTACCTTACTTTTTAATATCGCAATAACCTATTACTAACTTATTAAAAAGTCGGTATTAGTTTTAATAATTAAACAATTAACGAATTAAGTTTAAAATAAATTTAACATTTCGATAAACATATTCGGATACGTACGAAAAGAATTAAACGTTTTTTTATTTTTAACGGTTACGAAAACTATTATTCGATCGAATTCGAAAAATATTACGCGAATAATGATATTATTATTCTTTACATACCTGCGCATTTTTCTTATCGGCTTTAACCTTTTAACTTATTTTGTTTTTCCGTTTTAAAACGCGCTTATTCGCTTTATATCGAAAGTTTAATATAACGTTACTATACCTATATTACGAAAGAAGATTTCCTCGCCGGTTTCTACGATGCGTTTAAAGTTACTATAACGTCCGATAATATTAAATCCGGATTTGTAAAAGTTGGACTTATTTCATTCGATCCTAATAACGTTTTTTCCGAATTAAACGTTTTTCCGGTTATGCCTATACCGACGGTTTCGCCGCTTACTTCCGCCGGTTCCATTCTTTCTCTTCTTACAAAAACCCTTAAAAATATCCGTAAAACAATAAAGCAAAAACGTTACTTGCAAAAAAAGATTAAAAATTACCAGGGTAGCTCGCCGACAAAAATGGTAAAATCGGTTAATCTTTTAACAAAAAGTAACCTGTTACTTTTATACGAAATAGCTTTTTTTCGGGAAAAAACCGCCCAATTGCGCAAAACTAACCATTTTCTTAACAAACGCCGAAAGACCAAAAACAAACGTTTTCAAAAAGGAGGAATACTTACTATATAAAAAAGATAAGCTTTTCTGGCCGAAAAAAAAGAAGGTGGTAAAAAATTACAGCTAACAGCGGCTAAAGGTAATCGTCGCAAAAGGGTTAAAACGAAGGAACGGAAGTATAACGTCTACGGCAAGCCCGGATATAATGCGCGCACTTATAAAAAAGCTATAAATACGTCTAGCGACGGAAAATCCGATTAATTTGAATTAATTTATCGCGTTATGGTTGTTTTATTTGGATTTGTTGTTATGGAATGCCAAAAAGTGTACAGCTCGCGCATATGTACAGCTCGCCCGTGTGGTACGTTATTACGTATTATTATTTAATTTATAAAAAGGCGGTATTAGCATTAATAAAGTATATTATTTATTAATTATCGTATTATATATTTAACGGTTTTATATTTAAATTAATTTCTAATTTTTTATTAATTAAAAAGTAAATAAGTTTTTTAAATAATTTATATAAAAATAATAATTTTGTTTTGCTTATAAAAAATATATATTATATATTATTTACGATTTTATTTCTTTTTTAAATAATTTTATAACGTAAAGTTAAAAAATTTTTTAATTAAATTATACGTAAAAAAGATATTACTTTTAATTTTTTATTAAATTTTAGTTATCGATTTATAGCGTTAATATTTTACTATTAATTAAACATAATATAATTTTATTAATAATTTTATAATATACGCTATAAAAAGTTTAACTAAATTTATTTTTTTAATATTTGTAAACTAATTTTAAATAAATGAAATTAAGACTTAATAATAACTTAACCTTAAATATTAATGTTTTTAAGAAATTATTTAATTTTTTTTAAAAAAAAAGTAATTAATTTATATATAAACTTAAATTTAAATAAGTAAACTTTTTTATTCAGTTTATTTTTAATTATGTCGATCTTAAAACAGTATTTTAAATGTTTATTAAATTAATTAATTAATATTTTTATTAATATACTATATAAGCGAGTTATTTATATAAGCGAGTTGCTCGTTTTTTTAATAATTTTAATTATTTAATATTAATTCTTTATTCTTTAATATTAATAATATAGAACGGCTTATAAAAAAAGCGAGGATAAATCTAACCCTTTAAGTTAAGAAAAAAAAACCGAAACTTAAATTTAAAGGTTTTTATATAATATATTACGTTTTATATTTTACTTTAAGAAACCGATATAACGGCGAATGCGCCCGAACCGATAATATTTTTAATTTGCGAAAGTTAACGCCCACCGAAAAGAAATCCATTATCGACCAAATCCTTAACCTAGATACGCGAGCGTTTTCTGTCCGGCTTTAATATGTTAAAAATATAGCAAATTTGTTATTCGTTTAATACGTTACGGAACGCGTTAAAGTTAATTAAGCGTCGAATTTTATTAAACGGCAGAAAAAGTTTAAAACGCGTTTAAATCGAAAAATCATTTATTAAAAGGTATTATGCGAAAACCTAAAGGTATTTCGTAAATAGTTTAAGTTTATACGGGTTATAATCGCAAAATACGGCATCGCGGAAAAGAATATTTATAACTTCGACGAAACGGATTTTTTGATAAGGTTTTTTATAATATCGGATATAGTAATTATAAATATTAAAAAACGTAAAAATTTAAATAAGCTTAATAAAATAATTAAGAATAAATAATAATTATATAAGTTATTAATTCGTAAAGTAAGGTTATACCTTTATTTATTATATTAACGGGAAAAACTTATCTTGGTTTATAATATTACGATAACTTATTACTAAGCGATTAAAAAGTTAATATTAATTTTAATAATTAAATAATAAACAAATTAAATTTAAAATAGATTTAATATTTTAATAAGTATATACGAACGCGTACGAAAGGAACGAAACGTTTTTTTATCTTCGACGGTTACGAAAGTTATTATTCGATCGAATTCGAAAAATATTGCGCGAATTATAGTATTATTACGCTTTATATAGCCGCGTTTTTTTTTTCAGTTTTAACCTTTCGACGTATGTTATTTTTTCGTTTTAAAGCGTACTTATTTACTTTATATCGAAGGTTTAATACGACGTTATTATATTTATATCGTTAAAGAAGATTTTTTTGTTTTGTTTTTTACGACGCGTTTAAAGTTACTATAACTTCCGATAATATTTAATCCGGATTTGTAAAATTAGATTTGTTTTATTTAATTTTAATAACGTTTTTTCCGATTTAAAAATTTTAGTTATATTTATACCAACAGTTTTTCCGCTTACCTTTACCGGTTTTAATTTTTCGCATTTTACGAAAATCTTTATAAATATCCGGAATGTAATAAAGTAAAAACGTTACTTATAAAGAAGGATTAAATAATATTAAAGTAGCTGGCCGACGACAATCGTTAAATCGGTTAATTTATTAGTTAAAAGTTACTTAATACTTTAATATAAAATCACTTTTTTAAAATAAAAGGTTACTTAATTACGCGAAATTAATTACGTTTTAAGTAAACGTCGTAAAATTAAAAATAAAAGTTTTTAAAAGGAGGAATATTTATTATATAAAAAGAACAAGCTTTTTTGGCCGAAAAGGAAAAGGGTGGTAAAAAAGCGCAATTAATAACAACTAAAGGTAATCGTTATAAAAGGGTTGAAACGAAGGAATAAAAGTATGGTATTTACGGCAAGCCCGGATATAATGCGCGTACTTGTAAAGAAGCTATAAATACGTTTAACGAAGAAAAATCCGATTAATTTGAATTGATTTAATGCGTTGTGGTTGCTTAATTTGAATTTGTTATTACGGAATGCTAAAAAAACGAGCGACTCGCTTGTGTGGTACGTTATACGTAACGATTATATCGTCGACGTTTTAAAAAATACCTCTTTACGAAAAAAATAATATAATTCGTAAAAATCGGGATTAAATTTAAATCTTTAAACGTATTAATGAATCGGGACGGGGCTTATCGAAGCTGATGTATGCAGGACATCTTGACTGGTTGCTTGAGAAAAGGAATTGTCGAGCGTGTCTTAGTTCTCTAGAAGACTACATACAAAAGTTGCCAGGTTAGAACTTTATAGACCGTCGCCGACCCACTGGATGTCGCTCTATTGAAGCCCACCGGCGAATGAATGAAAGCAGCTAGAAGCAGAGCTGCAGCGACGCTGCAGAGCTACAGCTGCACCTATACTGCACCTTACATCACTTTATTAATAAAATCCTTTTATTAAAATAAAGGTTATTCTTTTAATTCGTATAACACTTTTTTATTTCCAAGTATTTTATTAAGTTATAAATATTTTAAAAACTGTTTTATATATATTTTATAAAGTAAATTTAAGTTAAAATAAGATTATAACGTTATACTATTTAAACTTTAAATTAAACGTAACTATAATAATGTTACGGTTCGGGGGTACCGTACAGCTCCAGGACATGTATACGGCTGTAAGCACCAGGATGATTGCCACGATTACGATCATTCCACCGATCTTTTGCCCCTGGTGGTGTAGCGGTATGGTGCAGCCGTAACAAATAATAATTAAAATTTGAAACGAATTTTAATTAATATATATATATATTCTTATAATGCACTAGATAAACTCGCAGCTTAAATTAGCCTCCGGCTTGTTTTTATTATTATCTTAAATATTTATTTTTATTAATTTATTACGTAATACTAATATTATAAAACGGTTTATAAAATTTTTTATAATAAACTTATTTATTTACATTAAAATATAAACCTAAAACTTAATTTTAAAATGTTTAATTTTACATATAATATTATCAAAACGACTTTAAAAGCCCAATGTTATAATAAACGCGTCCGAACTAATATTATCCCCGATTTGCGAAAATTAACGCCGACTGAAAAAAATTCAATTATCGACCGAATCTTTAACTTAAATACGCGAACGTTTTTTATCCGACTAATATGTTAAAAATATAGCGAATTTACTACTTACTTAACGCGTTATACTACCCGTTAGAGTTAAATGGGCGTCGAACTTTATAAGACGATAAAAAAAATTCTAAACGCGTTTAAATCGGAAGATCGATTTCTTAAGAGTATTATATAAAGATCTAAAGGTATTTCGTAAATAGTTTAAGCTTATTTAAGTTATAATCGCAAAATACGACATTATAAAAAAGGATATTTATAACTTTATTAAAACTGGGGTTTTAATAAAGCTTTTTATAACATCGAGTATAGTAATTACAACTGTTAAAAAATTTTAAAAATTAATTTTTTTAAAAAAAATTATAAAAAAGTATAATAAAGTATTTAAAATTATATTACAGTTATTTATAAAATTATTATAAGTTAAAGTCTTATTTTTCAAGCTTAGTTAAATATATAAAAAATTATTTTACGATATAATTTCTACGATAAATATTATACCCAGTATCTTTAAACACGATAACTGATTAATAGTTTTTATGGTTAGGACAGATTGTATATCTCAGTCCTGTAAAGCCTTACTTTGACGCTGACTGCTAGGCTCCCGTAAGCACGCAATTTCTCGCCTAATATTGTCAGTTAGCAAGGGGTGCGTTAGCACCCCATATACGGAAAGGCTCTCTCTGATCGGATGATATATATTCCGTTGTTAGGTTACTTTAAGAGTAGTACGCGATGCGACAGCACACGCAACTAGCCGAATATAATAATACAACTGATATCCCCTATATCTAATAATTAAAAGTCTCATTTGTTTAATTCGCGTATATATTAATTGATCAGCTATTACTAAGACGATATAGGCTATATATTAATAGTAATTATTTATATACTTTAATAGCAATAATGACGACCGTATCGTCGACGTTCGTAGTTGTAAGATAAGGAATAGCTGTGAGCTAGAGTGAGGTGATCGCCAACCAGTTGCAGAGTGAATTCCAAGAAGTGAGTATATTAGGTTACTTTCATCTGGTGTGCTCCATTAGTTGCCAGATGGTTATTTATGCTAGTGGGTGGGTCGGCGACTAGTCGGTTACTAATCGCAGATCCCTAGGAGCTGTATCCTCACAGTAATCATCTATTATCGACCCAAGGACTGGGATCGCTTTAAAAGCGAATTCTAATATAAAGCGTACGCGCTTGGTATTGAGCGTTATATCGACCCTGATCAGAATAATCCATGGCCTATCGAACCTATAAAACCCGATATAACCACCTATCCGAAAAAAAACTATTTCGTTAACTGACGCAAGCGGCTAATTCATCTTCCGAAGGAACTATATATATCAAAAACGTCAATCGAACGAGCTATCCGATAAATACCCTTAAGATAATTACCGAAGGTAGATAAGCCTATACTTAAAACTTTGCGACATATATTCATAAAGATAGGAAGTAGGAAAACTTGTGCAAAAAAATTAACGACCTTACGAAATAAGTTTTAAAATCTATGTTTCTAACGATTAAGAAAATAAGTTTTCCTTTAGAGAAAAACTTACGAAAATAATACGCCAAGCTGGTTAAATCCGGTGAGGTATACGATATTAGGCTATTAATTAATACCTAACGAAAGTACCGCGAAAGAATAAAGTAAGCCTTAAGGTTAATAAAAAAAAATTAAACGAATAGATTATAAAATAGCAAGAGGTTATAGCTTAAGGATGGCGATATAGTATCCTAGAGACGAAAATAGCGATCGTATAGGTAAATAACCTATGTATAGCATTAATTTCTATTATTAGGATATAAATAATAACCTTTTAAAGAATAAGGAAGACTAAGATCGAAAACGGAACGATCAGTTATCAGGAAGTGGCGGCTAATCTTTTGGATTACTGAAGTATAACCCAGTTACCGTCCACATTACGAAATATTAAGGCAGCGTTTCCAATATTTTATAGAGCTCCTGCAGACCCGTTTAATCAGGACGACCCTGATCAGGAAAAGCTTAAGAATACTAACCCTCGACTATAAGAAAGAACCCCAAGACGTAGGTCGAGACGAGGCAGTCGTAAAGGTTTATATTCGAACCGAAGTATTAGCAAACGAAAACGCGAAAAGTTAAACGTTTAAGATATACGATGCAAGGTTTATTTAAACTCTTATTATAGATTATTTTAATGCTTTTATATATTCCTTAATAAATCTTTAATTAACTTCCGCTTTAATAACGAAATAATAAAGTTTATTTATTAACAACTTAATTCTGATTAATTCTTAAAGGAAAAAATTATTCGCCTAGCGAAAGGTATAAAAAAGTTGATTATAAAGACGGATTAATTTTTAAAGAGAATAAAAAGATAATATTACCAAAATAAATAAGGTCGCAAAGGAAGCGTATGGGCTACTAAAACGAATGATTCGAATAATTCCGAATCATATACGTAAAAAACGAATAATTTCGAATGATTCGGAATAATTCGGAATTCTTAAAAACCCTAACTAACATAAGACTTCGAAATAGATAGCGATTATTATTCGAGTGACGGGCGCGACACAACGTGCAACTTATTATTATTGCAAGCAACTCAGAGATATTTTCAGTTAGTTACCTTCACCGCCCCACAGCATTCCCGACATAGCTAGTATATACATCCCTTTACATTTTATATGTAAGAATACCCCATTTAGTCCCTCGGCTGTTTTTTACAACTCTTAGAGCAACGCTTTATCCTATTCCATTGTGACAACGCCAGTATTATTTCTAGACATATTTAAGTTAGGCTTTAATATCTATTGGGAAAGCGCGCAAATCACTCTAACTGGGTTAAAATCGCGTTAATTATTATAAAATAATAAAGGCGGTAAAGCTTATAGTAATTATTGTTATTGATAGATGTTACCTTGATGTTATTTCTCATACAAATTATATGGAAAGCAGCATCCTCGCCACATTTGGGAAGTAGTTGGCGGGTGGAGATAAGTAACTGAAAATACCCCTGTGAGTTGAAGGATTGTTTAATTGTAGACGTCGTGTGACCCTCGGTGGTCCTAGAAGCATTCCCTCATATCGGTAAGATATTAATCTAGAACTGCATGGACAAGTCTTATCGTTGAACCTAGCATCAGCGTCCGCCGCTATGGCCTTCGGCCGTTTCGTTGAGCTGAATGCGGTTAAGCCGGATACAGAGCCTCGAGGGCCTCTATGTATTCCTAGCCATCTGTCAAAATCTCACGCCTCGCCTCTGGGAGGTCCGTCTGCCGGATCATCGACCGATATCCTCAAATGAGACAGTTAACCCATAGGATCTGCTTGTAGAGCTCTAGTTCTTAATCCCATAAGACCTGATGACGGGCATCAAACACAATGGATAACCCGGGTAGCATTTCACACGACGTACATGTCAATGTCAATAATGATGCAGCGTAAATCGCCTTCCCTGACCTCCTACTAATAACAGGTACTTTTGGCCGAGCTACTGCAGCGAGACGCCATTGCGCTGATGCCCGTCTCGTGGTGCAGGGATCACAACTGCACTGCAGGCTCAAAGGCCTATCGTGCACCATCCAGATCCGGCAAAACCAAGGAAAACTTCTAGAAGCTTTCCAGAGGGACGACTGGCTCGGTGGTGCCGGGAGACCCCGGCAACAATTACCGCCTTATGTGAGCCAGACCCCACGAGGGATTGATCTCAGCTGATGTTATACAAATCCGAAGTTCGCCCCTCGTTGTGGAGAAGACTGGCTGGATTAGACTACTGGCATTTACAATCTGAGTTCTCGTCTGCTGTCATACCATATACTAGTATTCACATATTATTGGCACGATGCTCTTCACTAATAAGCGATTTACCTGCTCCGCTCCCGGCCACTTGATGACGCCTTGTTTGTCTTACGATCATGCTAGGTAAAGCCGCTCGATCTTCTCGAAGCATGGCTGGAAACTCGGTTCTATGGCAACTCCACTACTCTGAATCAGGATCATGTGGTTCAAAAAGCACGACATTATCTCATAACTCAGTAAAGATACAATACTGAGCATCAGGTAGCCCGCTCTGGCAATGAGCAGTGAGTTGTTCCCATAGTAAACGGAAATCGCCACACAACTATCTATGCTCTCCAAACCGACGGAGCCTCGCTTGGCTGTGGCGACCTATGTAATAGTCCGCACGGACTAATAACCGGCTAGTAACGATTGGGCGATCTGTTACTGCTAAATGCTCAACGCCTGCGTTAACCGCAAGCAGACGCCAGATAACAGGGACGTAGACCTCATGTTGGAAAAAACTTAAAAGTCTTTCCTGTCATGCAGTACTACTGATACCATCTTACAAGTTACGTAAATCCACTTGCTACGTGCAAACGCTGGCGGCCGGATGCGACGGGGACATCCTGACTAGTGAATCGATAGTTTGCCAGAAAGAAGTCTCCATAGCCCCCTAACCTCAGCCTCACAAGTGTCACCATTTCCCAGCTACATTCAGCTGCGATTACGGCAACATTCCGAAATTTCAGGAAACGTCTACATGGTTTTGGGAAGTTTACAAAATTCCAACGCTATATAACTCACTAGAAGCATGCAGGCACAAAGATGTGAATCCCGCCCGCCTCACCGCTTTCAGCGGCATGTCGTCAGGCTGAGAAAGCTGGAAGAAAATGTCCTCGGCGGCGCACGGTGAACCAACGAGCGCGCAGCGCCATGTAGAGCTGGTTAAACGCCTCCCAAAATTTCTGTGGCGCTACTGTGACATGCAGGCAATCGGAGCTGGGCATCAGCGTCTGATGTCTACTACGTTCATCTACGTACGAGCTGATGTGTGGTAACACAACGCCAAGGAGAGCACGTGGTGTTGGGAATGCAAACCTCCAGGGATAGTAGGATACGATGCTAGAAACCATGGCCAGATGAGGTGGGCATTGGCTGCTTACAAATTGACAAGGCTCTCTCCCAGTCAGTAGTGATCCCGATGGCCTCTCCAGATGCAACGCCAAATTAGCCAACTGCATCAGCAACCGGGCCGGGCTGGGATTCGCATGGATTGACTCGGGCTTTTCTTTGCTTCCAGCATATATAAACCATTATTTTGCCGACTTTGGCGGGTCGTTTAGTAACAATTCACCTGATTCCATCATCGCCGCTTCGCCAAGGAAGAATAATTCAAGTGCATGATCAGATGGATTCTTAAACCGTCACATAAGGAACCAACTTGCAGACTTCACTAGAGATTCAGCTAGTGGATCGGATTGCGTTATGCCTCCTCTAGGACTTGGACTCCCTCCTCCGAAGCATTCTAGAACATCTGTCTTACTCTGTGTAATTAGAAACCGCCAACCCATATCAGACCATATCTAACCAATGCGTAACCCTTACCCGTCGCTAACCATCGGCCAAAGAGAAAATTTTATCGTCGATCCTAGTTGGTGCCCTAGTTCCGCGCCTTACCGCACGTTCGTTATGGGCCGTCACAATAATTCCGCCTTAGAAGCGCTTGACCTCCCAAAAGCGCGAGAAGTACACTTCACAGCTTCCCTAACGGGCAAGACGTACGCCCAAAGAGGGGTCATCCTGGTGGCTTGGCTGACCGAAATCCGTTAAACGTCCGACCTCGTGTCCCGTTATGGATCCCGATTCGGCTCCATCGAAGCGGGTCCAGAGGTCTCGAAGCCTCTTTGCCTGCAAGCTCAGAGCCTCACCGGCGCGTTCCTAATGAATCATGGACCATTCTGCATATCAGATCATGGATCAATTACATGTTAGCAAACGCCCTCTCGGATCTACCTGGAATTCGTGGCTGTATCGAAGCTGATTAGCCGCCTGCTCGAGTAGGCTCATAGATATTTCAGCATTCTTCAATATCTTCATCGTGGGCATGTAAGCAATTTCTGCCTGCAATAAGCCCGAGGAATGTATGAATCGAACAGACAACCATCCAGATGGGCAGGTATGCAAGCCCAGAGACACAGGCCGTAGTCGCGTGAGAGACTCCGATCGATAACCCCCATAGGGCCCAACTGTCATGGTTCACGGGCCTTCTCTCTTCGTATGGAGAAGTCGGAGCCTTTGCAGAATAGCTCCTTCTTGACGTGGCAGGTACATCGTAAAGTTGAGTGGTTTCTAAGACATACAGCACCAATAATATTACAGTTAAAATGACATTAATACGAAGGAATATACATCGTGGCCCGCAGTGCACTACGGAACCGTCCGGGCCGGAAGGGGAGCCGCTTACGAAACCGGGTGCCCTTGGCGGCGAGTTTGAGTCGACCACGTCGCATTAACTTCTTTTACCGGGTCGCAGATTCGTCACGCTTTCTGTGCCGGCCCGGAAAACGTGCCGGCCTTCTGGAATGATGGGGCTCCTGTTTGCTTCAGCAAGTTGAAGATTGACATAACATGCGAGGAGACATACCCGTACTTATGCAGACCCAGAGACGAGGAAATATGGAAACACAGTCGCACCCGCTTGAGGGCCTTATTTAGCATGCATAGCTTTCCATCCCTCGTTCAATATCTGCTCTGATATATTAAAATAACGGAGGGGTCACCAATTGTTGAAGACTTTCAGGCTCATCCGGGCTGTATACCGCTACCGCTACCTCAATTTACATTAGCCGGTCGACAATCAAAGCTCACTGGACACCAAGTTTCGAAGCCATGACAAATTTGATTCCCGAGAACTGTACTGGCGTAGTTAGGCCATGCATAAGACCTCTCAGTGACAGGTGCAAATTCGATACTTAGAAGAATACAAACATGAATCCCGTCAGATTAGACGAGTCGATGCCCCCTTCCGCGCGAGCAAAGGCGCTCCCCATGGCGGCAACGGTCGCTGATGCCGCCACCGCCACGCCAAACTGATGTCAAAAAGAGAAGCTCGGGCGCAGAGCAAAAGCAGTGCTTGCTAGATGCTGACACCGCGGCAATGGGGTGCTGTTAATGTGTGCGTGCGCACATATGTAAGAGGGCGGATGGAATACAACTGTCAGGGGGCTACATGTATGCATCGTGGCGAAGCACCTTAAGAGCCGGAGGATCTCAAGACCACTGGGGATGTTATTCGGTGCAGTGTATGTTTGCATATTTGAAACCCTATATTCTAAATGAACAATTTGTATTTGAAGAGAAATAGTATATATTGATGGCTCGATGCCACCCAGAACGCTACGACCCAGTGGTGGGACGCCACCACCTATCATCTCACGCCTCAGGACAATTTTGTCAGCTTCGTATGAGGTGAATCTAGAAGTAAAAGGGCAACATATCGTTCACTGCGAAGTAGAGCAAGTGGATCTCAGCCGCGGTAGCCATCGTTAGTTACTATGTTGGTGATCGATTCTTAAGATGCTAGAAATCCACTCGGCATCTAGGTCTGATTTATTCGGGCCGGCCCTTGTAGACTTTACTTCTGACTTCGAGTGTAATAGAATGAATTGCCATAAAGTATTAGAGTACTTGAGCCACAGTGATAGGTCAATGGACCGAAGTGTGTGAGCGATCGATCGAACTTGATGGCTGCTCCTATGTCGGAACACGCCCGCAGTCATCAGCTAGGAAGCGTTGCTTCAGACCCGAAACATTTGCAGAGATTCAGACTGCATCATCCGAGAGCTCCTGGATCGGGGCACTCTGGGCAGTACTTCTAACCTCAGGGACTATCCGGCCGCTCCGCAGCGGATTCAGGGGTTGGCTGGCGTAGCGTTGGGTGGCGCCCTCGGATGCGAGGGAACATCTGTTGTGATAGGACCTCTGATAGGGTGGATTCGGAATACCTGGGGATCTCGGTCTCTGGGAAAATACTATAGGTACTGTATCGCCAGAAATCTATCGTTCGTGTCATATCTCCATGCGTCGAACGCTGTTCGTAAGGAGTGGTAAACTCTCTTCTGCTGGATGCTACGCTGCCAGTTAGCCCTAAGCCGGCGGGTTTTCACACATGCTACATCTTTAAAGAAGGAGGGAATTGCGGGATATCTATAGGGTCGAGGAAGATGTGATGTTGATCGATTGTAGCCATGAATGTGGGTTAAAGGGGTTGCCATGGCCAGGGCCTTCGGCTCCGAGTGGCGGATATTATCAGAGTGGGATCACGATCGAAGGACAGCTTAGAATATGGGTCTCGAGGAGGGTGACATGTATATCTATCTTTGATTGGAATTATAGAGCTGCCTCTAGAGCATGTTCCCAGGCCGGGTGATGACGGCCTCGCATTAGTCCCCGTGAAGAGGCTCGATATGTCTACGGATTGCACCTTTAAACAGAAGAGAGCACGCGAACGGCAACTTCTATGGATTATAGAGGAACTTACTATAGTGTCGTCGTATATTGTGTTTGCAGGTCTATATCCCAGGAAAAAGATGCTATGATTTCAAGCTGTACAGTCTGGCGTGATGAATCCTCGCACCTCTCTGCCCACTAACCTTTGATAGCCTCAAGGTGGCCTCTACACGGAAATTTTTGACCTGATTACGATAGCAACCACTCTTTACCCGGAAAGGATTGCTCTCATTCTGTCTTGGGTTGAAATTGTTCGAGGATGTGGTCGTCCTTCTTGCACCTAAGTACGACGTTGCTGGCCTGGGGCAGACTATCACGGCGCGTGCGTTAGTGCGAAGATAAAGAGAAGAATAGCATTGGATACCAGATGAGTGATTAGTAGGAATTGGTTTCCTAACACAGCTTTGCGAGAGTCAAATTAACGTGTGGGTGATTCAGGAGACCAGAGAGTGACTTGCCCAGCTTGTAACGTTGCAGCGACCAAGATCACGTACAATTACACGCATCATATAGTAAACAGTATTTCGAGGCTTAAAAAGCAACACAGCTCAGACTACCATTTTTGACACTAATTTGAAAGGCAGCAGCGAAGACTCAGAGTAGGCGAAATAATCAGGTAGGGTGGTCAGGCCCTCCGCTGACTCCTCCAGCCGTGGACGCCATGTCAAGCATCAGAATCACTCTCATCGAACGACTTATGGAAACATATCTTACCACTAGCGCAAGCAATTTTCGTCCTATACTTGTGTTACAAATATGGCTCAGACATGCTTAGCCCTCTGAGCCGCTGGAAGAACCTAATCTAACCGACCCCATATTAATGGCTTTCATGTTTTGCGGTCGACGTGGAAGCGTAATCGTACGTAATTGAGTAATATTAAGCATGAGTTCTTGTCACTAATGTTTCTCTGGGCACCCGTGGATACCTAGAATGCGCATTGCCAGCCTCTGTTAGGAAATATTGAAATTCTATCTCCGCAGACGACCAGAGCTCCAGGATGTGCATTAGGCTATCTGCCCACTCTCCCCTTTTCATAGCACTGGCAGACCACATCAGCGCATAACTTCCCAGCAGTTATTACGAGTCATAAATAATCTTATCAGTTTAGAGATGACTTGTGTGGCCTGCCTTGCTATGCATAACATAGCTGGCCTTCTGAGGTTTGAGACCCCGGAAGGCTGTTGTAAATTGACTAGCTATCCAGCATCAACCACCTGCTATCATGAGACCATTTCTGACTTGGATACTAATTTAAACTGGACGATCTATCTCGCAGTATTGAATGCTTGATCACCGAAATACCTCTAGCGACGATATTGAAAGTCTTTCCTCTTCATGTCTCTATCGTGCAAGCGAGCAATTGGCAATGTCAGCTCTTTTGAAACTCACCATTCTTACCAGCCCTGAACCTGTTCCAGCAATGTTGCTGATTACAAGGTAACCAGGGGCCTCCTAAATAGGTGATAGTAGTCTCCATGATCCTATCCCCCTATACAGGCGAGGTCGAATACTCGAGCTGACTTTGGCTATGAGAACGCTTAGCAACCAGCGCTCGTGGGCGAGGCTCCTGTGATGGGAAATCGGGGCTGGCACGTCTCCACCTGTTCCTCCATAATGTGTGTGACGCCTCATGCCAACAGAGTCTTCGTATCCAGACTGACGACCTCCCCCGCTGGGAGAGTCATCGTCTGTGCTAGACCCTGGCCATTGTTATCCAATCAAGCTCAAAGGCACGTCGGGGACCACATGCCAACTCTGATCGCTTACGGTGTGGATTCGCAGAGGCGCCATCGTAGCGGGGTAGAACAATACCTGACGAGCTATCGTGGCACTCAAGCTTGTTATTCGTGGATCAGCGAATCCTTCCGATCAGGCCCACTCCTCTGCGTCTGTGCCTCAACCATGCAGCACTCTGGACGCCGATGATGGCTTGACGAGTATATAGCAGGGGTAGTCCTACGTCTACGCCTTCTACGCGGGCTACGCACCGTTCGTACGCATTAGGGGGCGATATATGCAAGCTCTATCATATCTGCTTACTTCTTGGCCCAAGTGCTGACGAAGCCTCCGCAACCTTAGCAGGATTCTGGCAATATTCGCTGCAAGATCCGCATAGTCTAGATAGACTCACTAGGTCAATCTATACGTGGAAGGAAATCAGGGTAGATTACCTGGGTATCTAGACTTCTAGGATCATGATTTCGTGGTGTTCCTTGCACGAAAGTACGACTTCATTCTTCTGATCCCAACGACGAAATCGCGCTGCATACCCAATTGTGGCTGGATCTGTGGCACTCTACTAGCAGCATGAATGGTGTTTCGATTGACTAGGCTTGGATTTGCTGAAGCTCGCGTCCCTATCTCGTGATAAGGCGTCGAGACTATTTTCGGCGCGCGGGAAACTCGCTTGGCTCTAGTTTCAGTGGGGCTTCCAGAATCCTTTTAACAGCTAAAACCATGTCGTACTCTGACAACCTGTATTCGGTAGTCGACGACTCGGATGGTGAGGATCTTGCGGATCAGCTGTCGCCGACCGACGGCTTCAGGTTCCTGACCTCGTCTAATGCTGTACCGCACGTGCCCAACATTATGGTTGAGAACCCCACGACCGGGCAACGGTCCCAAGGAGATGCAGATTCAAAGGCCCGCGAGGCGAGCGAAGAGAGGCGTTTAAACCTCCCAGCAGAGCGGGGAGATTCCATGCCTGGTTCAGCCCATCCACGAGGAGGCGATTATCTGGGCCGAGAGAGCGTTATTAGGCCCTTCACTCCACCTACAACAGCTCGAGATCTTGCTTCGCATACGTATTCGCAGTCGTCACCGCCACAAATACCATTACGAACCAACTCGTCACAGGGATGTACTCCCTCTGTATATTCAGAGGCACCACCTGCGTTCACCCCTTCTCCGACCTCACCGCTCTCAGGCAGTAGCCAGCAGGAGCGGGCCAGGGACTACAGCGGTTTCTTGCAAAACATGCGACCATCAGGTATCGAGCGGGAGAGGCTGCTGGCGAGAGACCCGGAGAGCTTGGCGGATCAGCCCGGCCACCAGGAGGCCGATACGCCTGTTTGGCGTCGGCAAATTAGAAGGCGACTACCCACGTGGCTCAACTGGAAGATCATGCTGCTTTCCGCACTTCTCTTAATCATATCAGCCGGATTTCTAGCCGACGCCTTGGGTGTTATTGGGAAGGGCGATGTCAGTAACAGAGTCTGTGTTACATGGGTGGATCCGATTACTAATAAATGCACAGAAGTCACGGACAACATCAGAGCAACCAATCGAGGAGCAACCTCAAGAGCCAGTCACCGGAAACCCCAATGAACCAGCTTGGGCTCCTTTTGACCCTACGATGTGCCAAAACGCCGGCTTCCGTTACCACGACTACACATTGCCCCTTGTCTTTGATGAGAAGCGCAATATTGTGTTCGCGGAAGATACAGTTGAGTATGGCCCAGGCTACACAGTGCACGTAGCTGGTCACGTCGATGTTAGACAAGTTGATGAAAGTGGCGGCCCACGAATCCTCTTAGAGATCGCGTCGAATGATGAGGACCTGCCGATCGACCTGGTTTGCAACGAGGAATCCCAGTCTATGCGTGTCGAAGTCCCACATAACTTCGCCTCCAAGACGACTAGGAGGCCCTGCGTGGAGATGAGGGCAACCATCTTCGTTCCGCGGGGCGGGAAAATAAACGACTTTACCATGGGTGTAACGCACCTCGACATCGTATTGCTGGACAATTTGTCCCTTCATGTGGCAGGAGCTTCCCAAATGTCATCCGTCGTGGGCGATATCACTTCCGCCTCCAGCCATGCCCCCGGCTACAAGAACAATGCCGCATTGGCAAAGAAGGATTTCGCATTCATTCCAGCAAAGGAGTCATATCAACTCGACTCCCGCGTCATCGAGGTCTCTACCACTAGTGGTAACATCGATGGCAATTGGCCACTCATCGACAGGCTGGGTCTTCACACCAAATCGGGTTATATACAAGCCAGCGTCACGCCCAAGCAAGCGCTCGAGTCCGACCCAAAGCCCGCTGTCCTCTGGCTGAGCACCATCTCGGGCACGATCCAGGCTGCAGAGCCTATCCACGACGAAGGACAAATTTCTCTGCGTGATTATCGCGTGGAGATGAGGTCGACGTCCGGAGACCTCCTCGGCGCTCTTGCCTTCGGCGCTGGAGCACTCAGGAGTATCTCTGGCGACATCACCGTCGATCTGCTGCCGGTTATTAGCAGCGCCCAAATAACATCGGAGCAGCCCCCGCGGCTCGAGACAATAACGACGAGTGGTACCACGGCGGTTCGAATCCGTGAGCCGCTCTGGTTCGGAGACAATGCAAAATCGGCCCCTGGTGAGCTGGGACGCGAAGGAGTGACGTTCGTCCCCAGCAGCGACAACGTCCCGTACGCTATCATGCATCCCACGTCACGTACGGGACCGCGCAGTGTTCATAGTGCAGTGGCGACCAGCACGCGGGCATTCGACCGCTTCCAGTCGAGCCACAAGTCCACGAGCGGGCACATCGGACTGCGCTACCCGCAGTCCTGGGAGGGCGACCTCTTCGCCGACTCGATGAGCGGGACGCTGAGGGTGAAGGGAAAGGATGTCTGGATTGTGAGGTCCTCTGAGGGCTGGCCTCGAAGTCTGCATGCCCGCAAGGGGCGCAGCGAAAATGGTTCTACGGCGCAGGTCCACTTGATGTCGGGCGGTCTGGATGCGATCATCGGCGATGAGAATTAGGGACTCTAGCTTCGAAGACTGGCAACAGGGTCCAACCAATGGAGCACCTAGTTGCGTGATGGCAGGTAAGATGGACATAACTGACGTGATGGATATGATGGCATGATGAGCATGCTGAACATGATGAATATGGTGGCTATGACGGTACGATCGTGCAATATCGTTGCATCCGTTCCTTGCTCATTTTCCACGCGGAGATGCTGGCCTTGAGTTAGCAGGTAAGATTATTAGCAACCAATATTTATCTTCTTTAGATGACATTGAAGGCACTCGATGCTGCATTCAGCGGTGGCTGCTTGTGGTTTTAACGGCTCCCGTTCACCTATCTACGCATAGGGTAAATCGCAAGCGAACATGGTTGAAGTATAGGGAACGGGAACCATGGAGCTTCCTTCTGGGTAGTTGAGAGGTCATTGGTGCCAGATTAAAAGGTTTAAGATGGGGCAGCTGAGGAGAGCACACTTTGAGTGGCTGACGCAAGCAGTAGGCTAGAAAATGATGTGCTATTCTCCCGGAACAAACTGGGGAATTCAAAAATTGGAAGAAGGCCCAAAACATTCATCTCCGACGAGTTTAGTCACGGCCAAGGAACTCTGAGCGGCCTCAATTGCCGCTCTGGTGCTTATTCACCCTCCACAGGATATCAATGAGAACAATTCCTTTATATGATTGCCATGACTCCAGTTATTCAGAATCGGTCGCGGAATGAAACAATTTCACACAAGACGATTTTCTGGTTGGTTCAGCTGAAATTGCACATAAAGAAACGGTATAAGATGTGAATCCCATTGTATGAATAGATTACAAACCCTTTCGATGGCCACAGAGTCAGGCGCCTCCCCGGGTCCGGCCATCGTGAAGTAACCGATGAGCAGTGAATCAATTGATGTAGGGAAACTTTAGTATAGTGGACCACTGTCCCTCGCATGGGGGGACAGAATCGCCCGAGTTCTATTTAATTTCGTGATATCGCTCAGTTGCGATATCCCCTTTCGACGTAAGCCGTGCATCCACTCACTCTGACCAGCGAGAGCATCCCTATCATACGTACAAATACACAGGTCCGAGCCACTCCCATCCATCCGGTCGCTGAAGACTTAGGCAATCCCAGTCAGTAACGAAAAGGACTTCGACGCACCTTTATCTGAAGGACAAGTCACCGTCAGTATGTGCAACGATATCTACAACAGATTCCAGCAATGCAGCTGCAAGGTCTTCCAGAACACCTGCGAGTGTGGGACTGCAAGACGCGGCCAGCCACTAAAGGAGGGATGCGAGTTGGAGAAGACAATATTGCTTCCAGCACCTCCTTCCAAGGTGCCCCCGGGGCTGCTGTGCACGCGGACCGTATCCATAAGACCGGTAGAAGGTAGTTGCCCGGATTGCCAAATGAAGATGAAGAGAAAGGCATAGGAAGAGAAACAAGCAGCAAGAACCAAGCGCCATGAGACGCTGCCAGCCGGCTCCGGCTTCGGTTACCCGTCCACGATGTCTGGTAGGCATACGCCGCCCCCTAGAGCCAATTTCGAGAGTAGTAGTCGCCGCTGACATTGCAGCAGTGCAGAGAGACACGCCGTCGCCTGACACAACTGCATTGGCGAGGGTGCGCGATTCCTTCATCAAGGTAGCGGAAGAGCATCGCTCGACCCCCCGAGCCAGCGACGATAGGGGATGAGCCGGAAGGGCATCTGGGAGTGGGTTCGGCTACGAGACGGCCACCTGATAGCCATTCTCCCGAGGAGAGATTTGGGTAATAGGACGGAGAGCTCGATTATTCTGCTCGCAATCCGACCCTGGGAGAATTCGAGAAGGGCTCGATGATTCGTGGAAGTCCCTTATCGGGTCAACCCTTATATATCGATCCGGCCCCTCTTGCGTTTTATTTAGACCATAGGGAAGACGCCTGTCCACATCCAGTGAGATTATGAACCCACACCTATCTGATAATTAAAGCCTATTCCCACCATACGTTACAGCGATATTGACTGTGGGATGAGCTGGGGGCCGTAGTCATCCTGTGGCCTCATTCATTGCTTGATGGTTATCTCTTGTTAGGGAACTTTTCCAGGCCTGCCGCTGTGACCGTCTACTTGACCCATAGCTTCAAGTGACGACCCATCCAAGTGCGCAGTTGGGTGTAGTTCAAGTTGATAGATGTTGGCGGTTGAACCAATCTGGGGTCACATTGGGAATTACTATTAGCCTCCTCCCTTGACCCATTCAACCGGGAACAGATGGGCGCGATGACCAATAAAGATTGGTGAACATTTATTAGGCGGAGTAAGCGATAACGAAATAGGCAGGCGGGGCCACAGCTTGGGGGGAGCTGAGGGGGTTATCCCACACACCCCAGTGACGCCACCAGCCTCTAGACTTGGGTCTGCGATTCTGAGCTGCAAAGCCCCCATGCCCCCATGCGTCATGCCCCAGTCATGCCCCAACAACCAATTACCTACATACAGTAGCGCAAGAACTGCTGAAGACGAACTTGCTCTCTGTCTGGCCTCCAGTCTTCCTGCATATGTCAACGTAGCCAAGTGTCTTGTCTTTACTTCCCTACAGCTTCCGACTAACTCCGCACTTATAAACATATACTCGGCCCATGTTAATTATCCAACCACCTCTTCCCAACCGACAGCGAAGCTTTGAGGCTTATCAGCCTAGAAATTTGACGATCTTGTCCCGCCCTTTATCTGAACCTTAACCGCGGACTATACACTATTTGCGGCATATGATTCCGTTAACCACCGATCGTCTGGTCTTCCCGAGCCCCGATAGCCTGTGTTGTCATTTCTTGCATGATTTATCTTCTAATTACGTCGAGTTATGGCCAAGAAGGCGCGTCAGAGGATAAGCTATGGTTCGTCTCTCCTAATGTCGTCACCTTCATCTTGTACCCTATTCTTGCTCTCCTTCGCGCCTCCTCGTGCATTGCCGTATCTCGTCTACCTAAGCCATATCGTCGCACCCTCGCGTCGTCACCGTGGGAGACTGCCTGCTATATCTATTTCCCATCCGTCCCTCCCGTGTCGCTCCGGGAGCCGCCTATCGAGACAGGGCGATTTTGTTGATCTCTAATAACTACTGGCCTTCTGGACAAAATTAGAGCCTAACAAAATTATTGACCCTTTATTCCAGTTCTCGAGCTTGATCACTCCTCATCTGGCGGACACAGACTTGGTGTAAATGGCCTTGCTGTCGATCCCGACAATGCGATCCTGTAAGTTAAACCCCGCCTCCTTGAATCGCAATGGCCATAAGCACCAACACCGATGTCGCATAGCTATTCTGGAGGCAGGGATGGGGTCGTCTGCGCCTGGGATCTGCATCTGGACCTAAAACAACATGCCAATGGCCCCTCCGCATCCGACTCGAAACCGAAACCCGCGACGAGTAAATTCCGTGCCTCGACCCAGGCTCATACCCACTGGGTAAATGATATCGTCCTCGCGTCCAATAACACTGCGCTTGTGTCTGCATCGTCCGACCTGACGGTCAAAGTATGGCGACCATCATCCACCGATACTGAGGCGCATACCATTGGCCAACATGCCGATTACGTCAAGAGTGTCGCGAGCCCGAGCTGGGCTGACTGGGTCGCATCGGGAGGACTCGACCGCAAGATCTGCCTTTGGGACCTCAGCGGCAAGGGCAAGTCCTTGGAAATCGACGTCAGCGGCGAAGACGTCACCGAGAAGGGTTCTGTCTATGCCTTGAGTGTAGGCCGGAGCATATTGGCCAGTGGTGGCCCAGAGTCGATAGTACGCCTGTGGGATCCCAAGACTGGTAAGAGAGTGACGAAGTTTGTCGGGCATACGGATAACATCCGAGCCATTCTCGTCAGCGAGTCTGGCGACACGGTCATGACTGCTAGTTCCGATCAAACCGTCAAGGTCTGGAGCGTCACAGCTGGACGATGTATGCACACCTTGACCATGCATAACGATAGCGTCTGGTCGCTCTTCTCGGACCATCCGGAACTGGCCGTCTTTTACAGTAGCGATCGATCTGGCTTGCTTGTTAAGACGGACACCCGAGGCGCACAGGACATGGACGAGGGCATATCCGTTGCTATAGCGCAGGAGCACAACGGCGTGAGTAAGGTCGTTGCTAGTGGAGATTATATATGGACGGCCTCTGCGAGTTCTTCGGTTAACAGGTGGAGGAACGTGGATACCGGCCCAGATGCTCAGCTTCCCAAGGCTTTCAGAGAATTACGGGCCGCGAGCCTAGGGGCAAGATCGAGACACGCTTCTATATCATCGGTAAATGGATCGGCCGCAAAGGAGATACCGGAAAGATCCATACTAAGGCTCTCCAATACGGCAGCATTCCCGCCTCAAATCGCCAGCGCAGTCGAGGCAAATCCCACAGGCACATCGAGAAGAGGCTCGGAGATCGATATAGATTCAATCGCCCAAGCCACAGAACCTATACATCAACTTCCGGAGGAGACAATCGAGGGCCAGAACGGGTTGGTGAAGCATAAGCTACTCAACGATCGGCGGCGGGTGTTGACTTTAGATACTGCCGGGGATGTATTATTGTGGGACTTGATCAGGGTAACATATCCGGACCCTCCTCCCTCGTTATTGATTTGTGGCTAATTAGGGGACAGTGTGAAGTTATCCAGAGGTTTGGAAAGAGACACCTAGAAGATGTGGAACCGGAAGTGAACACTCTCGAAGCTGTGGCTCCTTGGTGTTCGATCGACACTAGTTCAGGAAATCTGACAGTGATCCTGGAACCTTTCAACTGCTTCGACGCCGAAATGTATGCCGATGAGCTGACATTGGAGGCGCCTGTTGAATTCCGTGAAGACCAGAGAAGTAAGCGGTTCGCTCGGGAATTGTGCGAGAACTGAGGACTGACAAAGACTTAGTCAATTTGGGAAGATGGATTCTGCGGTACCTGTTCGCCAAACTCATTGACGAAGAAATTAAACGCGACGAAGCATATCGACAGCAGTTGAACGAAAACGTCGAAAAACGTCAAGCTGCTGCCAGGGTGGATCCACCAAACTCAATAGCAATTCCAACCTCATCAGGCTGGCAAGCAATTGATTCCCCGGTAACGACCCCCAAGGCAAATGGGATCAGCTTTCCGATGACCCCCGGGCTGGGAATCGCAGCCGCCACGCCCATTTCACATCTCCCAGGAGTACCCGAAAACTTCCCTACCCCTAGTAGTCCTATTGGCAAACGGTCTACGCAGCTCAGCCGGCCGTCCGGTGAAGATTACTTCTCTAATGGTATTAATTCTGTGGAGGCGTGTGCGAAACCTGCCACCACGCCTGCAGCGGTAGAAACGCCGACGGCCAAAGAAGAAACCCCACAATCTCCAATAGATGGAAAGGCGAAGGAGAAGGAGAAGGAGAAGGACG
Source organism: Monosporascus ibericus (assembly GCA_004154915.1). Taxonomy (NCBI): domain Eukaryota; kingdom Fungi; phylum Ascomycota; class Sordariomycetes; order Xylariales; genus Monosporascus; species Monosporascus ibericus. The sequence continues at coordinate 10,710 of QJNU01000119.1, read as the reverse complement.
CCCTTAAGTCACCCACAACGCCATTTTCTAAGAAATTTAGAATGGGTATGTCTTTTGGTTCGAAGAAGTCTGGAAGATCTGCCTCTACCAGCACAGAAAAGCCCACTATAGTGGAAGAGAGGTCGGATGAGAACAAGTCCGAATCGTCCTCGAACCATGAGAAGGAGTTTGACGACAATTTCCGTGGCGTTATCCAGAAGATACAGAACGAGTACGAAAAGCAGCTACAGGAGAGCCCCGACAAGTCTGTCGAAACCAGGGTCACGCCCAGTCTGCCGGTTGACACCCCGGTGCTGAAGCTCCCACCGGGCACAAGGGTCATCATCCAAGAAGAAACATCTGGTGGTAGTGCAAACCTGTATCAAGGGACGGTAGAAACTGTCGGTGTCGACGCTGATATTATCGAGGAAAAGGCTCCGATGTGGCTCGGTGAAGTGCTTTTGACTGTGAGTCCCTATTATTGCGTATGCTCATTTAATTTTTTACTTTCTCTAACGTGCCCAGAACACAATACCACCGAAGGATCCAGTGAAGATCTCGTTCGTGCTACACCCGTGGCAGGATACGTTGCCTAGCATAGCAGCGACCGATGGTAACAGCCGTCTCAATGCCAACAGGATGCTGAGAGTGAAGAAGATCTTGGCGTACGTGGCGGAGAGAATCGATCCGACCTACAGCGAAGATGATACAGATGCGCTCAGACCAGAAGAATATCTGGAACTGTACTGTAATGAGCAGGTGCGTACTGTACCACATCCGAGTGCAAAGCGGGAGCTGACCTATGTCGATAGCTGTTACCAAATACGATGAGTCTCGCGACTCTACGCGCCCACATTTGGAAGGGAGGCAACGATGTCGTCCTGTACTATAAAGCAAACGGCCGAAAGGAACTTCCCAAGGAACTGCCGCAGCCGCCTGCAGCAGAAAAGAGCAGCGTAGCCCACGTGGAAGATGCATCTGTGAGCACACCATCACATTTTGCAACCGCCGCTATCGTCGCGAGTTGAGGTACCGCGGGTCTTCGCCAGACAGATGTCGAGAAGGGTATCATTGATCTAAGATCTAATTGCACGGGTGTATCTAAAAGCGGGAGGGGGTATCTAGACCCCGATATTGTACATAGATCGGGCTTATGCGTCTTCGTGACACCTTCAAACGTACATATTCTTTCCCCGAACCATTTTTGATCTTCAAACGACGCATTTCCCGCTAGGCTCGCCCGTGCCTCATAACGCGGGTGATTCTCCGTCACATCTCAACGATCCGACGGGACCCCTTTTCTACGGGCCGACCCACGAGCACGCACTCATTCTGCATCCTACATCCTCATACTTCATATCACAGAGCGCGCGTCCCCTGCAGGGCGTTCACGGCCCACTGGTAGCTGCCAAGGAAGATGGCGCCGCCGGCGCTGATCCACATGACACGGGGGCCGACGCCGGCGAAGAAGGGCCGGACGCTGCGGGCGGCCCAGATACCGCGCAGCACCGCGAGCACGTCCTCGCGCTCCTTCGACAGCATGACGCGCGTCTTAAGGACGTCGAGCGGCGTCGTCACGCCCGCGGCCACGGCGCCGCTGAGGCTGCCGTAGAGGGCGCTCTCGGCGGCGCCCACCTCCACCTCCTCCGTCATCCTCCCCGCACCAGCCCCGACCCCGACGCCTCCCGCGTCCTGCTGTCGCTGTCGGCGCCGACGACGCCCCCACCCCTTGAGCGCCTCCCACAGCGGGAACTGGATCACGGTGAACGGCACCTCACGCATTACCGTGATGCCCCACCCGCGGTACAGCTCGCGCCAGACGCCGGCGATGCCGACGGCGGGCCGCTGCGACAGGATGGCGCGCAGCGCGGCCCAGGACGAGCCGCCGTGCAGACCCGCCTGGGCGCGCTGCTTGACGACCTCGGTCGGCACGCGCACGGCGCAGGCGGCCACCTCGCCGAGCGAGGCGGCGAGCATGTGTGATAGGGGCTCCGTCCACCCACCGCCGTGTGGTGGAATTGTCGAGGAGGACAAGGAAGCGGTGGAGAGCAGGCCCTTGACGCCCTCGTACGTGCAGAAGAAGAAGGCGGCGCCCGGCGCGGACCCCACGAGCGCGGACCCCACGCCCCGGTATACACCGCCGAAGCCGCCCGAGGCGAAGAAACCCGCGCGCGACTGCAGCCGCGTCTTCAGCGTGTCGAGCGGGTACAGCGACAGGTCCACCGTGGTCCCCGCTATGCCGCCCGCGAGGAGCGCCGTGCGGAAGCTCGGGGGTTCAGGGTTCTGTTGCGGCATCGCGGATGATCGCGGGGTGGTGGGTAGCTTGGGAGGAGGCTTATTGTGGTGGGGAAGGGCGTGCTGATGATCCTTGGCGGCACGTGAATGATGGTAGGTGTGAGAGGTACTTCGGTTGGAAGTTACGTCGCGGGTATCTTAGGGCCGCAGCCGTGGAGCGGGAGCTTCAATTGCGTCCATTGGGTATCCCGAGTCTCGAATTGGAATCGATAAAGACGAGACGCTTCAGTAAAATTTCGAGGTGAAATCCGAACATGGCTCGGAGATGCGAGATCATAAGTGCCGAAAACCGCGGTCTAATTGGTTAGAGCTTTTCAAGGTCTTCTGGAGCTGTGGGGCTCCTTTTACAGGGCTTTGAAAGCTTTGAAAGCCTCATCAGCTTCGTCAAATCGCACGTGCAGTCTTAGTTGCACTTACAACCCTGCTTAGCTTTACCATGAACAATAGGGAATATACGATGGAATGAACATTCTTCCACATGTATTGCACGCCGGGGCTCGGCCGATTGGCGTGGCTGAGTTCGCCGATGCCATTCGAGCGACATGCCCTCCACGCTTCCCGAAAGCCAGAGGTTCGCTGCGTAGGCAGGTCGGTGAGTCAACTCGGTCTTAATCATGGGAGTGTATAAGTAAGTCATACTTACTTGTCATGATCGCCGCCGTATAGGTCTTGCGATAAGCGGCGGGGTAGACTCCATGGCCCTGGCCTTTCTCTGTAGCAGACTTCGATCGCAAGACCGCAATATCAAAATCTCGGACAATCCCGTGTCCAGCTTCTGCGGAATCATAATTGACCATGGACTCCGCGAAGGATCATTCGACGAAGCCAAGGCCGTCGCCAATGCCCTCGGGGTCATGAACATCCAAGGCGATATTTACCAGCTAAGCTGGGCCCAGGTGCTGGGCGACTACAAGCACCCCAAAGAGCTGCCCAACTTCGAGAGCGTCGCCCGGAAGCTGCGCTATCGAATGCTTGGTGGTTCCTGTAGCCGCCGCAGGATAGCCAGTCTCCTGCTTGCCCACCATGAGGACGATCAGTATGAGACCGTCCTTATGCGCTTGCTGCAGGGGCACGGCAGCCGGGGCTTGCGCGGTATGAAGAAGGCTACCGATATACCCGAGTGCGAGGGAGAGTATGGTGCCTACCAGAGCGGTTACGTGGAGGACCAGAAACAGATCCACCCCTTCTATAACTATAACCTCCCAAAAAGGGAGCGCAAGATCCTGAGGCGGCAGCTTATGTCCAGCATTGACCGCCTGATGCAGGACGAAGTGCTGTGTGAAATGCGGGACCGAGAAGCCGACGGGGGCGCTGGCGTAGGCGACGACGGCTATAATTTTGACTTGCCAGAGTTCAACCAGGCAAAGCGCGTCGTAGCGTCTGACGTGCACAACATCGATGTCGAGGATGGAGGATTGTATATTTACCGCCCGTTACTCGAGTTTGGGAAAGACCGACTTATTGCGACGTGCCTCGAGAACAACATCCCCTGGTGGGAAGATCAGACTAACCGCGATGCCACTCTCACCTTGCGGAATGCAGTTAGACATTTGCACAAAAATCATCATCTCCCAAAAGCACTGCAGAAACCCGCCATCCTTGACCTCGCCAGAAAGTGCCAAAGGAGGGCGCAGGCCCAGGATGCGGCAGCCGACAGACTGCTAGGTCGAGCCGTCATCCATGAATTTGAGCCCAACGTCGGGACCGCAGTGGTTCAGTTTCCTGGTTTTCGCCGGCTGGAATCGAGGCGCGAAATGAGGTCCCCGGAACGACGACAGGCCCGTACCTTACATCAGCGGGAAGTTGCTGGCACTCTAATCCAAAAGATGCTTGCACTCGTGAGCCCGGAACCGGAGACGCCACCTCTGACCAACCTACAAAATGCCATTTCCCGCCTCTTCCCGTCCCTGGCCAGCCCTTCAGAGTCAGCTCTTGCAGTCCCCGCAAAGGCTTTTAGTATTGCCGGCGTCCATCTGATACCGGTCGAATCTAACCCGCAACCGAAACAATCAACGGTGTCGAGGCAACCCCTGGCTTGGTACCTCACTCGGACACCGTATCCATCCCACTTGCCCCTTCCCCGGTTCCGCATGCCCTACTGGTCTCTTTTGAAGCCACCAAAAAATAGCCACCCTGAGAATAGCAACGACGACAGTGACCGTTCCGGGAGCTCCACGCGCTTGCCGTGGTCCAAGTGGATGCGTTGGGAGCTATGGGATAACCGCTTCTGGATCCGGCTGGCGCACCGGCTGCCATACCGCGTCATCGTGCAGCCGTTCGCCAAGGAGCACGCGAAACCGTTCCGGGAGCTCCTGCCCCCGGACGACAGGGGCCGAATCCTCGCTTTACTCAAACGCTACGCCCCCGGGAAGGTGCGGTATACACTACCGGCAATCTACCTGGAGGAGGATCTCGACCTAGACAACGTAGTCCCGCGGCCGGATTACCCGAGTCCGGAGCCCATGTCGGAGGATGAGCTTCGCAAAAGCAGAAGGGTCTTGAACGATCCCCACCTAGCTGACGCCTCCAAGATGAAGCTCCTCGCGCTGCCGACCCTGGGTATCCAGATTCCGGGGGTGGAGCATCGGCTGCGCTACGAGATCAGGTATAGGCGGGTTGATCACAAGACGCTGGAGACTGCGGGGACGTTCCATAGGAGCTCCTTCGTCCCTCCGAGAAAGATCAGGAGGGGCTCGGATGGAGCTGCTAGGAGGAGGAGAGTATAACGGAAGACGAAGGTTGCGGATACGAGTCAACATAACAATGATTTGACAAAGTTACATATTTAGACTTGGTTGTTAAAAGACAATGTGAGTTGAGGTATGAAAGTCCTGACCTGCAACAATATGCCATTTCATCGTGGGCAGTTATGACTTACGCACGCAGTTGTCGACTTGAAAGCCTACACGGAAAATTGCGAAAACGTACCTTCCCAGCGAATATTCAGAGTCTGGTATCAACGGGACTGACATCAAAATCATCTTAGGAAGCTACGACTGGGCTAAGTATGCAAGGATAACCTTTTACTTCCATGCCCCTCTGGATTTCCTTTTCTTACAATTCCCTAGACTTCACCTCTCTATCATCTCCCCTACTCAACCTTTCTATCCTATGTCCGACAATCATGGTCAACAGTGACTGGGTTGCCACCGCCATCATATCTCAACATGCCCTCCATTAAGGATCTACCCAACTAACTGCTCGTCTGCATCGTATCCTATCTACCATTTTCACACCCAGAAAGCCTTCCGCTTGACCTGTCTTGCCTATGAGCCGATCCCGTTGCCGATCCTATTCCGGCGGATCAGACTCCCCCGTCTCAGGGAGGACAAAGATGCCTTCGAGCGGATTGCCGCACACCCTTATCTGCGAGTGCATGTGCGAGAGCTCGTCTGGTACGAACTGGAATTGGAAGCTTGGCGCGTTCCTTGGCTAGATGACGTGGCCGTCGATGATTTTGATTTCATGAGGCGACTTATGGACGCTGCCGCTTCTGGATGTGACCTGTTCTGGATCCCGAGATACGTGTTGAATCGCTCGCGGCTTTATTTCCAACAACGCTCTTTTGAGATTTTGACACAGATTCCTGGTCTGATGACCGTCGCATCCCGTCCTATTCCTGCTAATCGGATTGTTTCGTACAAAGGCCGCCCATTGCCTGCTGATCTATGGACCCTCAATCTGGAACCCGACCTCTCAGGCGGTAACCAGGGCTTCTTCACCTATTTGGTACCAGTGATGAGAAGACCACAATCTAATATCGCCAAGCTACAATTAGCGGGGGAGAGGTCGAACCGGTCTGGGTTGTTCGACCAGCGGTATGGGGCACTTGATGCAGATGCATTTCGATCACTGGCTTCCATCGACCTCTTCCTGAATGATCTTTAGTGTGACCACGATGGACGAAAGAGAACTTGGGCCCTTCCTCTCTGTCTTAAGGGGGCCCAAGCACTTCGACACCTGAAGTTGTATGTATATAAAGGGGTCTCCTTTCCGCGACAGACAAGTGTATTCTTTTCTGAATGAACTTTTCGAAGTCAGCAGTCCGTTTCACTAGGTTTCGAGGACGGGTTTGCTAATTAGCCCGTATCCGCAGGACGCTTTTTGGCCCTCCTTGACTGCTCTCCATCTTGTCGATGTCCCAGGCGTTTGCAGAGGCAGCATTGCCAGATATCTAGAGAGGCATGCCACGCCCTTGCACTCGCTTCATTTTGAAGAGTGTATGGTGATCTGGGAAGATATTCGCAAGTTGAAATCCTTGCATCTTCGTCTTGGGTCAATCAAGATAACGCAGCCCTACTATTATGACCGGATTCTAGGGCAGCAACAACTACTCTCGTATGTTAGCAATGTGACACCGCTGTACAATACCGAAATCGGTGATATCCCACAGCTGAACGAAAGCGATGGTGCGGTGGTTGTAACGGAAAGGGGGAGCATGAGCAAGGTTGAACGAACAATACCTGACCGCGATGAGTATGATGATTACGTCGACTATGAGATCCGGCTACCCGAGGGGGACGGAGAAGAGGGCAATAAGGAGGGCGACAGAAAAGAAGGCGACGAAGAAGAGGGCAACATAGAGAACCAAAAAGAGGACGAGGAGGATGAAGGGGCGGGCGACGAAGAGGTCTCTAATCATTGTGATGAAAGGACAGGCATCATAGGTGACGAACGGGATTACCTCTCCTCCATGGAGAACTGGATGGGAGGCTAAGGCTCAGCCTTTTCGAGTTCGAAGATGCCTCCTACCTATAACTCCTGATGCAAGGGATCCCCGACTGGAAATTTGCGCACAAGAAGGAAATGGACGTGTGGTATGGCGGGGGGCTAGATGCTAAAGTGTGCTAAGAATGTGGCTGATGGCTGATAATCTAACATTCTCAATTGACAGTCACCCAATATTCATAGGGAGAATGTTACGTTGTATATAATGTTACGAAATTGAAGCACATCCCTGCTCGTCCTTACGAGACGTAGAAGCATCCATCAGGACTGCGTATGCTACGAAAGCCGCAGTAGCCCCTCGGTTGTAGCAGTAGAGTGTGAAACAGAATGCACCTAATTCATAGACTCGCTACACATGTGCTCTTGAACCTGAACGAGGGACTCGAAAATATAAGATTCAAATCTCATCGAACCTCATCTTGCCGTTAGCGATCTTATTGTCTACAAGGACCTTCGGGGCATGTGGTCCGACTCAGCCCGTTCCATTTACCTCTTCTTTTCATATTTCCTGAGGTCATGAAAGGCTATTCTCGAAGCTCACCCTTTCAACCCCGTCTTCACCACTGCGTATAGACGACAGCCCGTGATCCGTATTATCCGACCCCGTAGTAAAGGCAGGTCGATGACCTCGCCTAGTACGTGCTCCCCAGGCTGGCTGCCTGGCAGACTGGCCAGGTCTGGATTCCGTTTCCGTCGTCTCCTCTAGTCTACTATGAGGTTCGCTGCCGCGGTCTGTGTACTAGTATAACAGACGGATATGGCCATAGTCGTGGCCACGAAAGCGAGAGGAGGGGACGGACGGACGGACGGATAGTTCGAAGAGTACACCGGCATCCGGGTGTCACATCTGCGTCACCAACAACGCCCGGGATCCACGAATCGGCTTGATACCTCTACTATCGACTGCGGGTACGGCGCTTACGTACGCACGTAAGCCGAGACCTGTACGCCGCACCGCCTAGGCCAGCAGGAGTTACCGTTCGCCGGCCAAAGCAAGGAGATGCGTCATTGAGTCAGCCCAGGACGGCATTGTTACCTACCTACCTACCTCTTAGAGGTACACAGGCAGCCAGCCACTTACCTCTCTAGCAGCTGGGGCGTTATCGTCGCCTGCTTCGTCCGAGTATGGGATCTCGCGGACCGTATGGTAGCGCCTTATACTTGCTTCACGAGAGCACTGAATCCACCAATGCGACGGGCTGCTAGACGGATACATACTCACGGGAGACATCGGCAAGACGTTCACCCCGGCACAGCCATGAATGAGGAGAGACATCGCGCCGGAAAGAAGGGAAACTGCGAATGAGGCTGTTATGAATATAAACCTGCCTCAGACCACTTTCCAAAAAATAAAGAAAATAAAGCGATGCACAAAGAAACCCCTTCGTCGATTAGCTGGTATCATGTGTCTAGTCTATTCGTACATGGTATCGGGCCTCTATGCAGGCCTGTCTGTTTGTCTGTGTATTGCCTGTCTATCTCCCCTTTTTTTCTTCTTGAATTTCACAATAGTTCGCACAAAGACACATCAATTAGTTGCTAGCAAAGACAGAGAGCTTCCCCCTCATTACAAAGGCGGGGGAGAACATCTCCGGTCGTATGTCCGTAGCAGCAGTAGTGCCAACAGGCTCAACCTCAGCTCCTTCTCGTAGGCCAGCCAGTCCCGAACTCGGGAAGCCGAGAAGCCAGCCCCAACAGAGCTGGGAGAGATCATTATCTGTCCAGATCCGCCACACGCATTTTGAAGATCCTACAGTTTCCGATCTACTATCCGACTCCCTCAAACATTCTTCTCGTCTTCCGACCCTTTGCTAAACGGGTGAGGGCACCAACGAACCTATCCACGCCCCGACATCCACCACCACCGCAAGCATTCAGCATTAGCGGGGTAGGGCAACAGTGCATGGGGTATTAGAAGGCGGCGCCGCCGGTACCCTCGCCCGAGATCTTCTTGAGGGTCTCCTCGGCGAGCTGGTCGCGGAGCTCCATGACGCGGGACTCGCGCTCCATGCGGTCCCACTCGGCAAGGCTCTTGCGCAGGCGCTCTTCTTTCGCGTACTTCTCCTCGCGGATGCGCTCCTCCTCCTCCTTGAGCCTCTGCGTGTGCGCCAGGAGCTCGGGCAGCACGCCCGCGTCCATGGCCAGCTGCGCCGGGTCAGCCTTGCCCCCCGGCACCAGCTGCGGCATCGACGCTAGCAGCTGCTGCGCGAAGCTCGGCTTGTTCTTGTCGGCCGCGGGCCCCTTAGGCGGGTCGAACGGCTTCGGCTGCGACAAGGTCGCTGGCGTCGAGGGTACCGAGTGCGACGAGATCGAGCCTCGTGGGCCAGTGGGAGGGATGGCCGAGCTGGCCGTTGCGGGGGCCGCGGATGCGGGGCCAGCCGTGGGAGACAGGTTACGACTCTGAACAGGAGGGCCCCAAGCTGATCCACCTCGTCCGCCTCGACCGTATCCGCCGCCTCTAGACGAGAAATGACTTCTAGGACCGGAAGGTGGCACTCCGGGGCTCGTGTTCATCTCCTGGCGGTTTAGGGTCGGGGAAGGCGCGGGGGCGTTGCGAGAAGTGTCGTGGCGGCTCGACGGTGCGGCCGGCGCTGGGGCAGGTCTGGGAGGCGGTCCTATCGCGGTAGCAGACTGACCCCCGTAGCCACGGGGATCCCTAGGGCCGGTAGGCGGCGGTCGAAATGCTGCTGGGCCCCGAGGCGGAGATCGCGCGGCAGCACTGGATGGTTCTACTGGGGTCCGCTGGGGGCTTCTGTCTCTAGCCGGTACTCCATGCGAGGCTCTAGACAGGGGTCTCGAGGGGATAGGAGACTCGGGGCGTGAACGATCATCGCGTCGAGCAGGAGGACCACCGGGAGGCGAGGGTCTTCGGGACGTATCCCTCGACGGAACCGCAGAGGACATGGCAGAGTCGCGAGGCGGCGACGGACGCCTGTGATAGGAGGCGACATAGCGATCGTCGCGGCGTTCCGCACTCCGTGAACGACCTCGATACGTGCTACCCCGCTGGACGGGCGGGGATGAAGGGCGAGGAGGGGGCGTTCTATCGCGGCCGTTGCGATCCCTGTCGAAGGATCTGGATCTGCGTCTGTAGGGAAGAGTTAGGGGTATTTGATTAGGATTGATGGCCTGGGTCGGTGGGTTGAACCTTGAGTCGAATCCTCTTCGCGGAGATCGCAGTCGATCTCTATCCCTATCCCTATCTCTGTCATCCCGTCTCAGCGGCGAGAATCGGCGCGGCGGAGGCGGACTACGGCGAGGCGGACTTCGTCTCGGGGGAGATCGGCGCGGGGAGCTTCGGCGCGGGGGACTTCGGCGGGTCGCGTCTCCTCGTCGCCAACTATCACCAGCGTCACGCGGGTTTCTTCTCTCTCTAGAAAGATCCCGTCTGTAACGGTCAGGAGGAGACCGGGACCGGCGTCTACCCGGGATGTAGCGGTCACTGTCTACTAAAGGAGGGCTTCGTGCTCGTTCTCTGGGTGGGGGGGTTCTGGCTCGTTCTCTGGGTGGGGGGCTTCTGGCTCGACGAGGAGAGCGGTTCGAGTTAAACGGTCGATATGATTCACCGGCGCCATATCTAGTGACTTCGCCGTCATCATATCTAGTTCACGATAGTAGATTAGCGAAGCGGTATTCCAGTGACGGATCGTCGTAGAGGGCAATGTTATGCTGGGGAATTTTTTTTTTTTTTTTTGGGGGGGGGGGGGG